>CM077102.1:27891512-27939727 GCA_039619505.1 Cimex hemipterus
ATTTTGAAAAAATTGTTGACATAAATTTTTCATTTTGAAAAAATTGTGTATAATTAATTTTGTTTGTCGTACATATACTTCCAAGCATACCAGTCATATTTTATGGCTCTTAACATTTTCCCTTAACGAAACCTCAAGTTATTTTACTCTTGTCAGTAAAATACATGCATTGAATACAGTCTTTTGTTGTAAGTGGTATGACATTCTTTATAATACAAGGAGACCAAGACATATTTATTGATGTTTTGGTGTTGAGGACTTTTTTTATGTATGTAAAGACTAGAAGAGACAGGTGTGAATGTAACTCTCAAATATTTGTATTTATTACTGCATACATTAATGCCATTTGAAATGTTTTTCACATCCTACATAAATAAGTTGTTTTCTATTGCCAATAAACATGGACTTTTAAGATAAAAACATTGGATACCAGTAGGCTTAATTATGGGCCAATAAATATTTATGGTCATTGTTGGATCTCTGCAAATCAGAATTCGTTGCATTTATTTTCTTTCTTGCATTTGCATGTTTTGTTTTCCTGCTTCGTCATTGACTCTGCCATTTCCTAATTTGTTAGCTTTTGTTTTTCAAATAATGAGTACAATATATTTTGAATATATGAAAAATTGTTTTTCATAATGAGGATTTCAATTTGTGTCTCGTCAAATAAGTTTTTTTCCAGACAGCAGAAGTATATTAATGAGCTCATGGTAGACTTTTTGTTCATTGCTTTGTCAAAAGCCCATGAATCCATTAAAATGTCCTTTTAATAGTTCATGATTAAACAGTTAAGTTTTTTTCATACGTTTGTACTGAAAAATTTCATTTTAGCTACAAAAAATGTTTATAGAAATTCCTCTGCACACATTTTTTCAGCATGACATTTCTCTATCAGCAATTAATGAAATTATGAAATAGTTTATCATATAAGTATAAAAAAATAGTGAATAATTAATATTTCTATCATTCTCTATAGCTTTTAATTTACCTAAAAGTTAGTTAAAGTTTTTCCTTAAAGTTATAGTTAGTTTGCTGCCTTTTTCCTTGCTGAACATAGGACTGAAGGGATATTTGTTATCACTGTATAAGAAGTTAATTGCAAAATAAATACTTTATTTAACATAGTTGCAATTTTTATGAAAAACAGTTTGCTAAGATATAACACATTTCACTTGGCTTTACATAAAAATAATCTTTAAAATTCTATTATACAATCGTTAGATAAATAAATTCACTTTTAAGAAACAAAAACAAAGGCCTTACTTTTGTTTAGCAGAGCGTGTTTAAATCATAACATGATAGTAAACTGTAGAGATTCATAGATTAAAAATACATAGGCACATATTTTCAGTGTTTCAAGACCTACTTGGACACATCTCTTCCCACAACCACTCTAATTAAGCAGACTATAAAATTTTATTAGTGTCCCAATGCTAAGGCTAACAAAACACTAAGTGAAAAGATTAGTGACAGACAATTAAATTATGAAAATTTGATGTACACACAATTCAAATCTTACAGTAAAATATAAATAAATTTGTTTGTTGCACAAAAAATGATGTGCAATCATGCAAAACTTCTTTTTCTAAAGATACAAACTTAAATTTTGTTCGTCATAGGTAAATCAAATTCAGATATTTTATATTCAAAACACTGTTTATTATAAACTGCAAATATCACTTTCCTTAGTTTTTAAAATTTACAACTAAATATTATCGTTATAATTTAGTATTATACATCACTTGAGGATTATTAAATAAATAGAACAAGCCCTCCCATATAAAACTATTACAAGTAAATTTTACCACGATCTTCAACAAAATATTATAATTTTAAATAGCAACAAACTTTAATAAAAGATAACAGTTTTTTTGCTTTTTTATTTTTTTTTATTTTTGTGTTTTTTTTGTTTTGTTTTTTTGTTTGTTTGTTAAACACTAATTTCCTAAATATAACGGTTAAGGTAACTCTTAACTTCAAATTACCTCGTATACCGTAATCAATGATAAATATATCAGAATATAATTAATTTATGACTAACATACAATGGAAGTTCACTTACATTTCATATAAATGCAGAAAAACTTAAAATAGTTTTATTTTATTTTTTTAAGTGAAACACCAACATTCAAACATTCAATGTTTTAAGATGTTTATGTTAACAAATTAAAAGTGGAAATTTTCCATTTTCATCAATGAATAATTGATGTTAAATCTTTGCTTAGAGAAGGCAATATGTGTTTACCTATGATTTTCTCTCTTGTTCATAGAGCCACTATATCTATATAAAGGTCATCACAGAAAGTTATTCCTAATATTTTTCTTTTTTTAATTACAACATTGAAGGTTTTTTTTTTTTTTTTTTTTTTGTTTTTTACATAGTAAAATATTAGTTTCATTTTGCACTAAAATAATATAAGAAAATGAGGCACCTGGCAGATAAGGATAATCCTTAAATGCATCTATTTTTTAAAATTATATATTTTTTTAAGGACGTACTTAATCTATTTGTTAATTATTCAATTTTCATTGAGTGAAAATATTTTTCAAAAAATTATAAATCCTATACGCGAAATAAATTAAGATTAAAAAATTACTAATAGATATTTTATTAAAGGTGTACACTTAGAAATCATATCTCTACAAAAGATCATGATTTAAACCACCTATGTAATTTCCATTTCCTGTTCACTGTTTATCCGTATTTATAGCTTAAATTGTTCAATTTACATACCTTAACAATAAGCATTTAACTTAATTATTCAAAAAGAAAAACATTACTTTAATACAATTTTTTTTACATTTCAAAATATTATATATATATATATATTAATTTTCACATTGGATTTTTACTGACTTTTGATAGTAATTACACAAGAATAATACTAAACAAAAATAATTTTAATTAAAAACTATAAAGGGTTATCAAATATGAAATAAGCATATATAAATATAAAGAACAAAACACTTATGTAAAATTTCTTTTCCAACATATTTATCAATACATTAATTGATAATGTGCACTTCCTTAAATTAATATTATTTTTCTTGTAAATAATAATAAATTTTCTCCCATGTGATAAAAATTATCAAGTTTAAAAAAAGATGCTCGTTATGTGGAAAAGAGGGATTTTTTAGTATTACAACACGATAACCTGATTACAGTTTGTCCAATATTTGTGTATAACATTTTCTAAAGACACAAGAACCGAACAAAATGACACGATATAAAATAAGAATTTGTTCATTCTTGATCAATCATACATATTAAAATTTACCAACAAGAACAGTTCTAATTGATGAACAAAAACAAAATAGAAGAAAAACGAAATAGCTAATCGTGTAATTAAATTTCACAGCCAAAACTCACAATATAATTGATTGTTCAGAGAACAATTCAGTTTAATCTGCCTAGATCCTGCTATCACTGCCAAATAAATTATATTGTTGGATTTTACTAATTGAAAAGTAGCCACTGTCATACTAAACAGGATCGATGGTAAATTAAATGACAGGCATAATTCATTTTAATGAAATCAAGCTGTTGTAATGAGAGGAATGTTTTTTCTTTCTTTGTACACTGAAATAATTGCAGTGTGGATATTATTCATTTTCTTGAAAAATATAACTTACCTTGCTATAAATAAAAAGTTCAAATAATATTATTATCATTGTTAACTTTTTTTAATCAAAATCTCTTCCTCACAGAAATTAATGTCATCATATTGATTTTTTTTACAAAAAAATATTAACAAATAACTATATTCATCTAGTTTGACAAAATAATATAAAATATATACTGTATATAAATATGTATATTATATTATATTATAAAAACTGCGATTGTGGTTATTCTAACACATCAAAGAAGGTCAGTTGTGTGAAGATGTAGCTCTTGTGTTGACAAACATTGGAGACACAAGGATTACAAATATCTGATGATACTAACTATCACGGTTAGGGTGTTTAGCTAAAAAGCGTCTCGGCCATGGTAAAGGCCAGTTGAACTGTCTTGGAACTGGGCCACCCACATTACCCTCGAAGTAACAAAAGATTCGGAACCACCATATCCTCGACAAACAGTTATCTACAGTCGCTTGCTGCAAAATAATAATAAATATATTCCATATACCAACATACCATAATTTACATGCTTACCTTCAATTTTTTATGATTTGCTAATGTATGGTACACCCAGAATACCCGAGTTGTAACATAATAAGCTATTAAGACATCTACAGTATAATGCCCTCGAGCTAATAAAACAAAACAAATTCCTAGAAAGGAAGCAGTCCAAGAAGCCCAATGTAAAATGACAACTTTTTTAGGTGAATCTAAAAGCAAAAATCCAATTAATTAAAAACTTATAAAAAAGAAAATCTTTATAATTTAACAGTTCAAAATATTTACACTCATTAATGATTAGGTAGCACAATACAAGCACAACAGTGTGACCACTGTAAATAAAATCTCCACAGTATGTGTGCTTTCCATTAATGGAGAGACCAAAACCAGACATTAGCTGGAAGACTCTCTTTGCAATGAGGAGAAAACCAGTCGAATTTGCTTTTGGAGAACAATAATAAGATGGGTTGGACAATGGCAATACAGTGACGTACATAGTCACTGAGCGCATCAAATACAAGACTGCCAATATTAGGAACACTCGTCGGAATACAATAAACCTAAAACATGAAAAAAATAAAAAATCATAAAGTTAAAAAATAATAATCAATTATATTTAAAAAAAAAAAATATAGGTTTACCTATGTTTATGCATGACGATGACTAGGAAAGTAACATTGGTAGATATCATTATAATAATTTCGGAAATATCCAAAGCCCCAGGGAATGTTGGGATAATATCTAAAATAACATCTGGAAGAGGAGAGTATTTATTCTTATCAGGTACCCATTCATGAACCACTGCTAAAGATGCCGTTGTTATGATAAAATTTGATACCAAAATTATAAAAGCTAGAAAATAAATTTTTATTAGACAAAATTATAAAAACACATCCTATAAAAGTCATTACCTATAAAGGTTTTCCATTTTTCTTTGGGGAACTTTTCATCTCTAAGCGGATGGGGAAGATCTATATCGATCGCAGTAACACTGCCCCCTCCGTTTATTACATTTCTTTTCAAGCCATCGATCCTATCATCATCATCTTCAAAGAAGTCCGTCTCGGCAGTGGTAACTGGTCCTAAAACGGTGCCTCCGTTTTTGGTAGGCCAAGGCTCCTGGGGTAACAAAGGCTGACGTTGGTACAAATCACTCTGTGTCATTTTACCTCCGTCGCTTGTGCTAACTTCTCCACCACCGACACCACCTATGCTACCATAGTCGTTATGGCCAACTCCAGTTTTTGCATCTAGCACCATCCTGAAGAAACATAAATTTATTATTTTCAGGAATAATTTAATATAGAACATGTAAAAAATTACAAAAATGTATTGCCTAACACACGCCTGCTGAAAAATTTGGTGTTGCTTCCAGGATTTAACAAGGAAACCTTTCATTTTACTTTTATTTTTGAAAAAAGCGTGAGTTCTTTTGACTGATCTTTGTATACGGTTTTGTACATCTTTGATTATCATGATCTTTTTAATTTATTTCATCCGGGTATTAAGAGATCTCATTTATAAACATTTTCCCAAGCTTTTTGTAATTGAAACAAATAAAACTTTGTTTAAAACAAAAACAATTATGTTTCAATAACATGTCTATAATTCCAACATCATGAAATATCGGTATCCTTAACTCAAATTTGGCTTGTGCCAATTCACAGATGCGAATGCATAAGTTAGGTAGAAAAATTGTATAAGAACATTTTATTAAAAAATAAAATCACTTTATCAGTTTTAAAAGCCAGATTGTTTTCTTGAAATGTAACATTTAGTAGCATCGGAGGCCTTGGCACATCCCCTTGCTCCTCGTTTTTGATTAACATTTCCCTTGTCTTATCAATATACAATGCAAGTATCAAAACGGTTCATTTCTTCTAAGCTTTATGAGCATGGTCATGAACACTACCACTTTTATGTCACAAATTTCTTCCATTTTTAACTTTTTATAAAAATCAGTAAATAAAAAATATTTTTAAAAAAATTATAAATAACATATGATTTTAACCAACAGTTGAGTTAATTAATTAAAATCTAAATATTCCACAAGATAAAAATTGTGGTTAAAGGAAGGAAGTATAGAGATGCAGCGTAAAGCACCAGCAAAGTAGCTACTATTGATTATGATATTACATTATTTTTACAATTTTGTCGCAGAAAGGTGCAAATCAATCGACAAGCCATTAAAGTACAAAAAAGTATACAAAAGCAGTATGAATTCTAAACTGTGAACAACCCATGGAGACGTTATTGCTTATAGAAAAAATTTAGTATATCTCCAACGGTTCAAATTATTAGACAGCTGTGGTTCTCTGAACAGAATCACATTATCTACAACTGTATAGTAACAAATTGCAAATCACTGTCAGTGGATGAAAAAAGTGCTGATAGAAGTTAACTATGTTACTGATTAACTCTTCTGACATAATGTATGTAATAATTAATTGTAGGCAGCATAATAAATGAAATTAAATAAAAGGGTTACTTTCATTGATAAAAATGATACAGGCAATCCGGCACAGACATACTACGGTCATGAATATATCGAAGATGCGTTCATCAAGCTTTCAAGGACATTAGGATTTAAAAAATATTAATGATTTACTTCATTCTAAACTAGTCATGATTCATTATTCACTTGTTCATTCTAAATTCTGCTTGTGACTATAGAATGGGTTGTAGATTTTGTTTTACTATTAACCCCAAGTTTGCAACCATAAATAGATTTGTTTAAGCTCTGAATTATTAATAACTGATGTGGTATAATTGCTTGACAAAGGTGCTGAGTGTTTTCTTTCCTTTCAAATTGACATTATCACTGATTTCTAATATAAAATTATAATATGAAAGTCTGATATTAATTACATCAGATATAATTGAAATATTTCAATTAAAATTGGCTACTTATTCAAATAATGGATTTTTAACAGTCAACAAAAACATTTTTGCTTTAAAATCAAACAGAATTATGATAAAACTAAGTGAAATAATTTAATTTATGACCCTCACTCAAAAACCTTTGAAAATCGTCAGTTACAAATCTGCTCCAATTTGATAGCCATTTGGTTCAATAAATGTGAGGAAATGTGTTTTTTATTTCAATCTAAAATTTGGTTGGGGCTAATTTTTATTACTTTATCTAGGGCCACTTAAAATATTTCCTTTGGACATTAACTGGACATCAAATCCAATGAAATAATGGAAGTATATAATTTCTGAGTTTTTGGTAATGAAGTTTCACAAATGAATCATTAGTGAGGAATCATTCTTGTGAGCTTTAAATGTTTATTACTAATCGAGTAAATTTGTCGATTATTAGCGAAACATTTAAATTTAAACTTGGTAAAATATTTGAATAATTGGGCTTTGATCTCTCGTCAATATTTGCAAATGTCGGATGTGACATTGAATGAGTAAAGAGTAGATTAATCAACATTTTATTTGTTGCACTACACCCAGGTTTATCATCAATATTTCGGCAAGTCGGCTGGTACTTGTTACTGAAGGTTCACCAAAACCCAATTAAAACATTCACTTAAACTACTTAAAACATTTGCAATAAACTTTTTTTGGATTTTTTTTTTGGTCAAATTAAAATTTTGTTCAATGTCGGTTATCAAATTGAAAAGGATTAAGCATTTTTTTTAATTCACTGATAAGAGTAAAATATTTCGTCAAGTAATTAATAGGTTTTAATCACTACTACAATTGGAGAGGGCAAAACTCAGAGGAGTGGTGGGACTACTAACCGGCCACTGGCATCTAAGAAAACATCTGCATAACATAGGCATATACAATGATGAACATTTGCAGACTATGTAATGAGGAGGAGGAAACAGCCATTCATATCATCTTCGAATGCGAAGCAACAGCTCAATGGAGGTTCAACCTAACGTATGAAAAAGACTCAGGGAACCAAATTGCAGCAAATAACAGTCAATGACCTGTGATACTTCTGAGAAAAAGAATTGAATCTATTGACTAAACTAAAGAACTAAAAAGGTACAATAAACCCAGAAGGCTGCAGTGCCTGGGGTATACAAAACCCGCCTCCTAGTATCCTTTCCACCATACCATACCATACCAATAGGTTTTAATGAAATTTAGCAAAGAAACAAATTCCAGGATATTACTAATAACAATATTGAAATTTGTGGCATGGACGATTAAAGTCATGTTAGCTCAAGTAGTAGAGCAGTAGTATTTAGCCAAAAGTCATGGGTTCAAACCCCGCGTGTGGCACAAATTTTTCATTTCGATAAAATTGTGTATAATTATTTATTTGAGTATATAATTACAATATTGTCAAAATGTTAATCTATTGTTTAGCACAATATACAAATAAATATTAATCTCGTCAAAATATTATTAAAAATCGTAGGAGAGATACTAGAGAGGGAAGATTAATCAGAATTAGAGTGGGAAGTGTGTTCTTTTGTTTAAATTTGGCCTTATCCCAGAGTTTTTAAAGTTCAAAATTATAATATTAAAGTTTAAAATAATATCAAGATAATACCTATATTCATATATTTAATTAAATCGAAGTAAATATCTATTTAAAAGTTGAGTTCAAACAAGAAAAAAAATTGTGTTATAAATATGCAAAATGCGTATGTTTATAACTAAAAACGTTAAGACTGAATTACTAACTTTAATTTATAATGTAAGTTAAATCTTATTGTTAATTAGTTTATGGATGATTTACATAATGAAATATATTCCAAATACGCTCGGGAGTTCGTCTGGAGCAAGAAAAATCAAGTTTTAGTACAAATTGCCACATTTCCACTTAATTGCATTCGGGATTGCGTACTGGAAAAAATGGGTCGTCTTTCGTTTCGTAAAAACAACTTCGTTTTCCTAATGTGCCGGACGAAATCAGAAATGATTCAAACCGCTTATATTTTAACTAAATTCGCGTCGAGTTTTTAATCAAAAATGTGTTTTTGTCTAAACGATTACGGACCGTGCTGTGGATTTCGCCTGTTTGGCGAAAAGAAACGGGATGCCGTTCGTAAATCCTTAAAACAAGCTCTATTTAATCTTTCCCGATATTTAACCCTTTGTCGGACCCATCTCTGGGACAACTTACATTATTTCGAGAACATTGTGGTACCTGGCATACACCGGGCCGTTTTTAGCTACATACATTAATTTTAACCAACTAAAATTAATCCTTTATTTAAATAGTATAAATGAAATATTATACAAAAAATATGCTTATTCATTAAATTTGAACCCTGTACAATCAAAATTGGGCATCTCATGTTCATTAGTATTGATGCATTGGCAAAATGAAAAACGAAAGTCTCAAAAAGATGGCTTTAACTCCTTGCTAGAAGGTGGATGCAAAGCCTGAGACGGGACGTCGATTTTTTGGTCGGCTTACTGGCCCAGTTTCCATCTTACCGATATAAAAGCTTTCCTCTATTTCTTTATCAATATCCTTAACACATTGCTCGGTTTCTGAACTCAGAACACATCTTTCAACCTCATCTACAGAATCAATCAATATCACTCTTTTTATCTAAGACTTCAATCTTCGAAGGTCTGCCCTTCAACAAATGCTCTACTTCATGACTTGTGTTTAACAATGGTCCCGATAGGCCAAATCGAGATTTTGTACAGATATCCGAGCTAAATAAACAATGGAGGTGGAATAAACAAGAAAAATAATAATACTATGACAAATTGGGCGCAATGAGCTTAATAGTGCACAAAATATGCGCTTACATCAAGTAACATAGCGGGAGTGGGGTTCAATGGGCCATCTGAGGACAGTATGGTACTTGAGTAAAGCACGAGAAAAGTAGGTGGTACAAAAGTTGTTCGCGACCTGTGCCTCTCGGATCCGGTACAATTGAAAGCAAAACTTTTTTATCTTTTGATAAGAATTTGTTAGCACTGAATAAAGAATTGATTAATACAAGGATAAAGCAATAAGGATAAGAACATTACGGCTACGATGATTGGGAAAAGGAAAAAGGCAGCTTGAAATATACATATTTTTTAAACTTTGAAATTAGGATAATTAGTGTACTGAATTTATATAGTCATTCTTCCAAGTACGACTCTAATAACCAATATACGGTTAGCTTGTTTGGTAAATGCTTCAAATGATTATGAAAGGTCTGACTAATATTTTGCTATTTCATCACAGCCTTTCAAAACACATATATATTTATAACGTAATCTTCTAAACATGAACTTTAATTAAATGAGAAAGAAGTGAATTTTACTTGAGAAACTCTTAGTGCATAGTCAATTAGTAGGAATAAAAACAAATAAAAAAAGGATAAAAAGTTCCCGTATTTGCTGGGTTAGACAAAAGTAGCAAAAACATCAAAAATAAGACGTTTAAGATATGTTCATGTTTATAAACATAGTAAGACAATGATAAATCTGTATTCGTAGCTTAAATATTTAATTTGATTGTTATTCCAGAAACAAACTTTTCTTACATGGTATCAATAATAATTTTATATAATTGGAGTAAAGTTCAGGCTTCCAACAATGGACGCCCGATCTTTCTTTCAAATACTTTATTTTTAATAGTTGTTTTTGTTTATGACTCCAAGTCCACATTTGCATTCGATAATTGTGAAACACTGGATCCCGAGGAGAAACAACTTGGTTAGAAAACGTTTGTAATTTGCGGTAAACATACTTTGTAGATTTATCAAGCCCATCTGAAGAACTAGGCGGTGCTATTATTAGTTTAAAAGCCTATTGGCCATGATGGGCCAATCTTGGCTTGATCTTTGACTAGATTAAACATCATTTGGATTGGGTGAGATTTTACCTAAAATGAAACGAAACGTACATAGACACTGATCTGTATATATAAACAAAAAAACGTCACTTTTCAATTTTTATATATATATATTAAGTAAAGCTCAAACACAAAGAGCAGCACTTTATTTAAACTTCTGATCAACAAATAAATAATATTAAATTCAATAAGTGTCAAACAAAATTACAAGGTGGGAGGGTTGATAGGGCGCTTATCGTTTAAGTAAGGTATGCCCCCCAATGCAGGGCCGCTGTTTTCGAACCCAACATACTTACAAATGGACTTTTTTTTTTTTTTTTTTTCAAAAAACCGGCATCCAGAGGATTCATATAATCTCGTAGTTGAAATACCCAAGTAAAAAAAAAAATTAATTTAAAAAATATGACATCCATTGAAACAATTTCAATGCTTCATCTCAATAAAAGGGATAAATTTCATGCAATAAACAAACAAAACAAAAAGAGATATCGAGCTCATTTTGTACCATATTTGATTAATCGTTTTATTTTCTTGCAAGGTAACGCTAATTTGTGGGATAAAAAAAGTTCAATAACTTTTTATGGGATTATAAAACCATTTTAACTCTTTATCTTGTGAAATCGAAAGATATTTTCTGTAATAACCAATAAAATTATAAGTACTTTATGCCTGTAATTCTTCAACCAGAACAGGAATATTCAACCTTTGTAGGTTTAACAATTTTAAACAACAAGAAAAATTGGCTACACAAAAATAATAATTTTTTTCTCGAACAGCCAACACATTCCTATAGAAAAAAAAAATTGTTTAAGATAAACGAAAAATGTGAATTTTATATCAATAACAAAAAATGAAAATTTATGGTGCAGGGATAAAAAGGTAATTTTCTTTCCTACGCAACAGTTGCATTTAAATTTGAGCTCTTGTTGTTCCTTTAACCTACAAAAAGTGAGACTTTGTGGTACAGGAATGTATGAAATGTAATTTTGTTTCCTTAGCAACATTTGAGCTCTTTTGTTCCTGTACGATTACAAAAAGTGGTACTTTGTAGAACAGAGACGAAAAAAAGATTAATTTGGTTTCCCTGAGCAACAATGGAGCTCCTTGTTCTTGTAACAATTACTAAACGTTTCACTTTAAAGTAGTACTGTAGTACAAAGATTTAAAAAAGGTGAATTTGTTTCAAATTTTGAATTGAGCTATTTTTGTTTCATTGGATGGAATGGAAAATTGAAATTTTTGTTTAAAATCAAAAATCAGGTATTGTTCCCCCTGCATTTTTTTATATTTTTGTTTCCATAACAAGAATAGAATTTTTGTTTACAAAATTACCTTAACAAAAAATTAAACAATAATATTGCATCTATTTTTTTGGTAACAAGGACAAAATGTCATAAAAACAACAAGAATTCCAAGTTCGTTTCTTCAATAGGAACCAGATATTCGAATTTATCCGAGGCCTTAATATAGGATTTTATTCGGCTTGGATCACGGCTAAATGTATATATTCATATTATAAAACTCTTTCAACCGGAGAATTTAAAAAGGAGAGGCCGATGAAATATTGACGACCCACAAAATGGCCTTCACGACCTCCTGATTTGGTTCCTTTTATTTTTGCCTCGCTCAAAAGATGTTTACATAACAGAATCGGACCAAAAAATATAAGGACATATGATGGCACAAAAGGAAGAACGTTTTGACATATATGTGGTGAATACTCGGAAATCGTGAGATGGGTCTGGTATGACGTAGGTTTCAGAAAAACATATTCTTTATCGTGCCAACGTTTCCATCTTTATTCAGATTCAACTTCAGGGCTTTCTGCGTCATTGTGCCATTCTTGGTTTGAGTTGAGAGTGCCCACAACACGACACGCAAGAATGGCACAATGACGCAAAACCTTTACTCCTGAAGATGATCTCAACAAAGATCTAAACGTTGGCAGGATAAAGAAAATGTTTTTCTGAAACATAAAGCACACCAGACCGCATCTCACGGTTTTTCACATATGTTGCACGACGATTTTTCACGTCCCGGGGCAAAAATAAAACTAAATTCATCAAAACTAAAAGTTTCTCACGATGATGGATTTCTTGAGCCAACCCACGCTACACCTCTGATAGCTCGACAGTTTAGGTCGCCTATTTGATATGAAAGCTTGTCAGTTGAATATAAGTAGGCTTGACTATGTGAAATATTTTGAACAAATTCCTCCCTCAACCCAAAGAGGTTTTATAATTAAATCCCTCTCTTAATTTCCTTTCTTCCCTTCTACGGCCAATCGTATCGCACTGGATTGTTAGAGGAAGTAGAAAAATGCGAGTATTATTTTTAAACAGTACTTTCACCCCGGCTTTTAAACCAATTATGATCAATCTTAGAAAGTGCATGCACTAAACCGCCGGAGGGAAATGAACGCATCCACGTACAAAATATTTCCGAAGGCCTCTTCCGAGTATCTTATACGAAAATTGGCAATTTTAAAATGAATTTAGGGTTGTACGTAGAAATTTTATAGCAAGTGTTGCTCGTAAACAACAACTAGGGTGAAGTAGCCAAAACAATAGTTTACACTAAGCGTTTTTGTGATCGCAATATTTGATTAATTCGTATTAATAAGTTCTACTTTCGGCATTCATTAACAGTTATAATCATTTAATACCCTATATAATTAAGTAAATTGTAGAAATAAGCAAGTAATTTCTATTTTTTGTAAAGCATTTTTGTACGGTTCGTAACTAGTAGAATATTCAAGAGGACTAATTTGCATTTGAAGAGAAACAAATAAAGGAAGGATAAATTCCCATTTACTTTGCTGAACACCAAGTAGAATTTGGAATTGCAAGCTTACCGTTTTAAAATAAAAATTAAAAATAGTAATGATTGAATCTACCTTTTTTAAGCTCTAATCCGACTTTATTTCATTTTTTTTTAATGCTCGGTTTAGGATTACATAAGTATAGATCGTTTATAATGTAAATTTGACTATGCAAAACAGAAAATTTATATTTACATTGCGTTTAAAATAAGAGAAACTAAAATGTCCGGAGGGTATTTTGTCAGTGTAAACGTTATGAATACGTAAATAGGGAAAACAGAATTTTTTTAAGTCTATAAATAAAACAATTAAATTCTACATGACGTCTTTAGTTGATTAACTGTCGATTTTAAAATAACCATACACTGTCGTCAAGTCTGGTCGCATTGATGAAAAACGAATTCTGAAAGCCAAGGGAATTTTAGAATTCAATCCCTTCGAAACGAAATTGAGACAAACAATAATTAAACACTGTACGGTTTTAACATACCTTGGTGGTTCGCCCGTCCGTGTCATAGTAGAAGTCCGATAGTGAAAACTGAAGGGCCCGGGAGGAAAACACTACCCGATACATGAAGCATAAGGATCACAGGTACAAAAATCAATACTGGTAAATATTATTGTCTGACAAACATATCACAGATGGGTACGCTTATCTTAACCGTGACCGAACAGCCACTGCTCACCGGTTTCCGAACGTACTTCCCCTCTCTGAAACATTTTCGCTACCAAGGTCCGACCCCACCATGCTTCCAAGCTACATGCTTCCCAAGCCCAGGGGTTTTAAGACATACACTTGCGTAACCGTCTGACTCACAAAACCGGATGACCTTAGGCCTACATATTGCCAGAAAAAATGCCAAACAATGTGTACATGTTAAGTTGTTGAGATTTGATTCATGTTTTGACTTAACCAGGAAGTCTTTTAAGTTAAATATTTTATAAAATTTACAAGTTGACAAAAACATTTTAGGATAAAAGATTAAAGATAAATTAAAAAATTAGAAGGGAACTGAATTCCGTCTTCTGCAATAACCGAGCGGGTCCTGGAACTCGTAAACAACCGGACAACGCCCTAAGTCTGATAAAGAACCAAACTTCATCACATTTAACATTTAAGACCCCCAACCACAAAATTAAACTTCATACCAAGCGTTTTTTTTACGTTGCTGATTTTATTTCAAGTTTAATTTTTATTCCAAAGTGCGTATCGACGTCTTTTAATCGTTGAAAGGAAGATTTGGAATTATTGACGTGGTTTCTCTCAGGATTAAAATAGATTTGGCACTTAATAACCCCCGATTTTTGATACAGCCGGCCAATGCAAATATAAAACTGCAAGATGAAAGTTTAAAGAAAAGTCCGTATGAGAAGCGACAATGTGTTTCATCCACTGTGAAGCATCATGCAACCTGTCGCTACAGGCCCAGGTCAATTAAACACATTAAATTACAGTTTTATACAACCGATAAACATACAATACAAAATCTATACAAAAATTATAACAAAAATAGTGCGCATCACTCGTACAAATCATCAAACAACACATACACATAAAAAGAAATGGTTACTTACATTTGCCAGCCGAGATAATAAGAAAATTTTATTTTTAGTATTGTGGCACTAAGTTAACCATTTTGTTTATTTATCAGATAATAATCATACGTGGTTTTTTCCCTTCTCTATCTTTTCTTTCGATATTTACAGACAGAACACACTGTCTAATTTTAAAAATAAATATAACTTTCGACAAAAACACAAAGTGTAGTTTTCGAGGAGCGTTTCGAACTTGTTTCGATGTGCAAGGGGCGACGAAATGACACGAACGCGACCTTCCGACAGTAACGGACCCAGAGAAATAACCGTTGGCCTGCACGCTACTGACCCAGAAATTAAATGAATGTAATCACAAATCGAATAAAAAGTAAAAGGAATTCCACCCTGTTTTAGGGCTCAAATGAATGTTTCGGGCAAAAAGAGTTGTTTAAAGTCAAAATGGGACAACCTAGGTTAACGACAAAACAAACAACTTTCGTATTTATCTAGTGAATAATAAATACATAAAAACAAATATAACCTCCTAGATATTGTTGTTTTATCCGTGTATTTTTCTATCCAATTTATTTATAATTTTGTCGAGACTTGTTGAGGAGAACTTTTAAAAACGCACAAGTAAATCTGTGTGGTAGGGCATTCACTTGTATTGTCGTCAATAGCGGTTCGAATACCGGCAGAACTCATGGATTTTAAATTGAGCTTAATGTGAGAAAAGTATTGGAAAATGGTTCTGACACCTCGTCCCCGACTACGAATGAGTAGTTGATATGATGTTCACCCCTTTATAATAGACTTTACTTTGTAAATTTCTAATCAAAACTTGGTAAAAGTTTAATTTCATTGGATCATACAACTAACAACTCTATATATTGCATAATTCTGGGTTATATGAACAGAAGTTGATTTTTTTAAATAAATATACATGCGTTAACAAACCTACATTGTCTAACCATTGTTAACACTGACTTCATTATCAAAATGTTTGTACCAGTCATTAAGAATAGAGTCGATAATAATGTCATTTTTTTATTAAGGGGGGGGGGGGTCTGGTGGGCGTTCGGTTAGGGTGTTTGACACATCCAGCGGCCCTCCCCGTTAGAACCCGACATACTTACAAATGTTTTTTTTTTTTTTTTTACATACTGGCATCCCGTGCATTGTACGTCCTATGCTGACCACTCCCCTCCAATAAAAAAGAAAGAATTAATTAAAAAAAATGTTTTGGAGCACTTTATGTCCGCATAAAACAAGAACGATCAATTTGCGAACTGCAACGATAATCACAATAATCAAAACGATTGGAATTATTTTTTTCATTTTATTTAATATATTGAGATAAATAGATAGAGTAGGCAGACAGACAGAGGGAGAGAGATAGGGAAAATAAGGGGAGAGAGAGAATAGAGAGACAGAGAAGAGAGAAGAAGAGAGAAAGAGTGAGGAGAGAGAGAGAGAGAGAGAGAGAGAGAGAGAGAGAGAGAGAGAGAATGGCTGTATTATCAAAATATTATATGAACATGTTTTTCATAAAAAATCAACATTTTGAAAATCAATTACACTCTACTACCATTCAATTCACCATTTCACGAATCATTTCACCCTATACATAAATACAGAGAGGAAATCAGAGGCGTGGGAGAGGTGGGTGGAAAAGAAATAGAAGATAGACTCAGCAACAAAGATAGGAATAAAATTATAAATAGATAGAACAAAGACACAAGCAGCTGAAGAGAGGAGAAGGAGGAAAATCAAGATACGGGTGTGTTACTTTGTAATTAATGTTTTAATTTCAGTCCTCGGAGCAAGTCAATTTTAATCATTAACGTAGTAAATTAAATAATTTCTTGACTTATGGTCAACTTTATGTTTGTATGCGGCCAGTCAATTTTTTCGAAAGGCGAAAAGGTCGAAAAGCAGCAACCGTGACCCAAGTAGGCAATTTGCTCTTCTTCCAAGGTAACAACGGCCGAACTTCGTCCTTCAGACAAAATCATAATGCCACCAAGGAACACAACCTCCAAAATTCACTTTTAGATTCATTTCTTTGAACGTGCAATTTCGATTTGAACTTCGTCTATTATTTAAAATCCGGCAATTCTTAACAGGGTGACGACGAAAAGAGATGAAGATGAAATAATATTTACATTGCAATACATTGGTCGGGAGGGATAGAAAAAAATTACGTTTCAAAAGGCAACAAAAATAGACCGTTTGTTTGTGTCTTTAAATAGGTCGCTTTTTGGCGATGTTTCAATACAATTTAACCAGTTTTATCTATCAATAAAAGTTCAACAGTAAACTCGGTATATCGATGCTAATTGATTTATTTTAAGAGACTGCTGTTTTTAAAAGCGACCCGTTTTCTTCGCAGAATTGAGTTTTTTTTTAAAGTTCTCGCCAAATAAAACACAACAAAGAAAAATAGTCTAAAATATAATAAAATATTATTATATGTAATAATTGTTAACTGCAAATAAAACATTTCACTCCAGAAATCAACGATTCTGAATGGCGAGGCTGATGACAGAATATCTTTTAAAAGGCGATTACGTCAATCCTCTCACCACAAGCATGAAGCAATTGGAATCAGGCTGTTCCGCTTAATCACCGTAATTTTTATTTTTATTTTATTCTCCCTGGCCAGACAACTTTATATCTATCGGGTCGAAGTTTTACAGGATTTTCCTTCTTTTGCGAATTTTTTTTACGACCGTGTTTAATGAGCTCATGGGGCGATTGTAAACATATCTGTTTTATGTTATTCATCTTTAACGATTACACGGTTTAAGAAGCCTTGAATTTGTTTTTTAGAAAACTCTCGAGACGTTTGTATTTAGAGGGTTTGCTGATTTCAATCTGACCTCGCGATTCTTAAGGATAAATGCGCAAGAAACACAATCTGCCTGTTTGTTTCTTTCTAATTTAAGGTTTTATACAGTATACATTGTTACTAACATACTTCTATCGATATAGACATTTCGTTTTTATTATACTATATTAACAAAATTATTTTTCGAAGATGATCGGCTATGGTATGAAAATAATAACTAAATATTTTATCAATATCGATAATAAATAAATAATACATTGATATTGAATATCAATCGTAATTTAAGTTACATTACTTATATTCTATTAAAAACAAAATATTATGAGCAGACATAAATTAGCAATTATATTTTATTTTTAATAAATTAATTGACAAAGTCTGATTGTACAAAACTAATGCTTGATTAACTTTGTTGTTAATAAACGATTTTTCTTTCATCCTGTTCTTGATCAATTTTTGAGCCATTTCAAGCTTATTTTTAATATTTCAAACTATGACTAGAAGACGCAACATTTATTTTTACTCCTTAACCAAAGATAATGCCAAATTGATGTTATTTATTTCTCAGAAGCCCTAATCTGGTTTATATTAAAACTAACGCTTTAAAAATAGGAGGCAATGTTAATAAAAATAGTCGAGAAAAACATTCATCTTGGCAGACGAAAAGAGAGACGGGAATTATGATAAGACAGTCTCCCGTTTCATGCGTCACCAATTGGTGTCCGGTGACGCATCCAACCCAAGAAGAGAATTTTTCTCATTTTTGCAAAAACTTTTTGCCAAATCAAAAAACAAGTGGGGAAAACGCAACATCAGCACTTCTCTCGGATAAAAAAAAAATAAAAATTAAAAACCGCGTTTTTATCACGCCACATAATTTTGATCAAAACCAGGTTAAAAAAATTCTCTTGGTCAGCCAAACAAACAAGAAAGCTTCCCATTCGCATATTTTCTCCGCTTCCCGGAAAAAAAGCAGGGTCCTAACATGTCCCTGACCTGAGCACTAATCCTGCTTAACCTATCTCGTCCCTAAACAATGAACACTCCACAGTAATTCGAAATCATAGACGACATTGTCTATGCAAAATCCATTATGTAACCATCAAAAAAAAAAAAAATTCATGTTAAACTACGTAACGATTGTACATTATTAGACAACATCTTGATTGTTGATTGATTGATCAATTGATACTTGTGAAATGGCTTTCCATTCAAGTGAGGAAGTGGAAGAGATAAGGTTAAAATAATTATTTTATACTACTATCCGAATATTGTTACTTAATAAATCAAATTCGTATTTTTCCTTTTCTGTGAGTATTTTAAAGAATGAAAAACTCGGGTCTCTACTTGATTTATTCAAAATTTTGCTTGTAGACGATTCAAAATAGCCACCATTGCATGTTTTAATAAGAAACACTGATAGTACAGCGATAATTATTACTAGAGAGAGAATAGTGGATTCATATTTAAAATTTAGAAGTTTTTGAGGGTTTTTTTAAGTGAATTGACAAATCGACATCCTCAGGCCAGATTTAATCAGGGTTAGGTTGTTAAGCTCTGGTTAAGATAGGTAGGGTTTAAGTTTAAGGATTAGTTACGTTACGTAGGGTTAGGGGGTTTGGTTTATGATTCATGACTGAATATGTGTGACTCATGCCAACCCACGATGCACTTCTTCTAAGAAACACCAGAAACCTCACCTAACTCGTTCGTTGCCATGAATTGTGGCGTCCCACAGGGGACAGTGTTAGGGCCATTGCTCTTTATTTTGTACATCAATAATATTTTTGCTTGCCTTTTTGTTTTGCCCATGTTACGGTATTTATTTTTACTGACAGAAGTTTAATAATTAATATAATATTAATTTATTAAATATTGTGTTGAATAGTTTTAAAATAATTAAAAAATGGATGAATACTAACTTATTATCAATCAATATAAATAAAACTTCTCTGATGCCCTTTTGCAATGGTTCGAGACTACAAACGCCTACATCTTGTCTAAATGTCACTCTGCACAATAATGAATGTAAATCTGATGATGGAAATTTGTGCGTGTCCAGTACTAACGTTTACTACTACATGTAAATATTTAGAAATTTTGTTCGATTGCAATATTAAATTTAAAATGCATGTAGAAACTATCACCAAATGTATTCGTAAATTATTTTACAAATTCAAAATACTGAAAAATATTTTTGATCCTCACACTCTAAAAACGGTATATTTTGCATTATGTTATCACTACTTCAATACGGTGTGATAGTAAGGAGCAATACCAGTGCAAACTACATAAAGGTTTGTGTTGCTCAAAAAATTGAAATTAACATTATACTAAACGTGCATCCAAGATTTAGTTCTGAAGAATTGTTCAAAAAATTTGGTATCTTTAATATAAAAAAACTTTTTGTATTTTGGCGCATGCATTCATATATTTAAAGTTAAAACACATATCCTACTTGTTCATCCACAAAATCAAAAATTGTCTTGCCTAAAATTTAAACTTTTTGCCAAGCATGCCTTCATTGTTAGTTTAAAAACTGCACTTCACTTTAAATTCAATTTGTATGATTTTAGTAATGTTAATCAATTTAAAAATTATTTAATAAAGCGGTGTCATTTGTAATATTTAAAGTTATTCTTCTTCTTGTTAAAGTAGGTAAAAAAATTGTTACAATCATCAGTTTTTACACAGGGTTAGCATAAGAAATTTTTTTTAAACTTGTTATTTTCTCTCTTTTCTTATTCTCTTTTCTTTATCTCCGTTAAATGTATATCTTATGCAAATAAATTTTCAATTTTCGTTCCAAACCCTAACCCAAATTCACCCCTCAGTAAGTCAAACGCTAAAAACAAACATGTTGAGACACTTGAGGTTGTATAATAGAAAAATCCGCAATTCATGTGAAGAAACCGAAAAGATAAAGCGAAAATAAATACTATATAAACTAACTAGAATTCTAACATTTTTATTTTATAAAAATATATATTTTATTATAAAAGCATAAAATATATATTTTAAATAACAAAAATAAATGAAATCCGTGTCTAGCTTTGAGTGTTAGTAATTCAAAGAATGAAAAACTCAGGATACTTTATTTCTTGAAAGTATTGTTTGCACATGATTCATAGTACCCAGAGTTAGATTTTTTATTTATTTTCACCCGCATTCATAAAAGGCACATAATAAGGAGCTAGATTTTATGGACAACGATCTATTACGCTATTTTACTTATTAGAAAATAACTGGCTAATTTTGTATAATCGTTCAACATCATTGGCTAGGTCAATTTCATTAACCAAGGCAAACTTTATCCGAAGAAGAAAGGAGTAAATGCTAAACTGATTATGTAAAAACTAAAATTAGTTAATTAAAAAATATATAATGATGCATGTGTTTTGATGGCCAGAAATTAATTAAGGACGTAAATAAAATGTTTGTCAAATTTTATCTTCTCATTATTTCTAATTTTAAACTTTCCCTTCGAGCAATGTCAGTTTGAACGTGTCCTTAACTATAATTTATTACCGGTACATTACATCGGATATAATATTATGTAGAAAGGATAAAGGTATGACTACCAAATTGATACTTTAATAGAAAATCGAACAAGATCGAGCAGCAGGATTATTTTCATTTCTTTACGACCATGGGGTTTCAACTACATTAAAAACTTCTTGAAAGTTGGGGTAGGATTAAAAGGGAATCTTGAGTTACTAACTTGAAATTTCCTAACAAGGAAATGCACCAATTCAATTAGTCACTCGTTCCCAACTCGGCCCAACTAAATGCAACTATCAAGGATCATCGGGCAATTTTTGAAAGTAAATTGAGAGGTTTTCTCCCATGACAACGCAGTCTTAATATTTCCTTTGTGAATAATAACAAAATTACTGCAAATCGTCGTGTAATTTCCCGACCAATTCTGTGTTAAAAAGTACAACTTTTGCTACTAGAGCAACGATTTTTAAACACAATTTAATTTGAAAAATCTCTAGAGCCTAGTGGTACAAAAAAAAATCATATTGGAAGAAAATGTTTGAATTAAAAGCTTAAAACGTTTTAAGGGATAGGCAAAATATGTCATTATATCTAAAGACTAAAAACTACACAGAATGGTGCAAAACAGCTGGTTTAGGAATCAACCCTAATAAAACCATCATAGTCGATTTTACCCTGAAAAGAAAATTGAATCGCATGAGATAAATATCACTCAAGAACACTGCGATAGAAATGTTATGAACACGTCACGAACTTTAATGGTGTGCAGAAGAATAGCGGGGAAAAACTGGGGATGTAGACTGGAAAGCCTGCATTGGATGTACACCATAATGGTAAGACCTATTCATACATACGGAGCTAAAGCCAAAAGTAGAACAGATAACAAAAAGAAAAGAACTCACAAAAATTCAGAGACTATGGTGCATCTATGCACAGGAGCAATGAGAACATGTCCCACAGTTGGTATGGAAAAGATATTGGGATTAAACCCCATTAACACCATTAAAATTATTATTGGTATTATTAAAGAGAAACCTCCAACAGGGATAAAACTAAAACGAAGAGATAGGAACAAAATAATGAACGACCATCCGATACTCAAGGCTCCAAGACACGGCATGAACAGGGTGTTGAATTTCATCAAACTTTCAAACCTAGGTACCAAAAAAGAATGGGAACGAGAGGAAAACCTTTAAGAGCGGCACCATCTTTTGGTATACAGACAAATCTAGAACAAAAGAAGGTACAAATAGGAATATTCGGTCCTGGAACTAAATGCTCAGAACCCATGAGAGAATACACCGGTACTTTCTAAGCTGAGGTTCACGCAATCGAGAGTATACTTAATTCAACTTCACTAAATGATACAAAAACAAGAATATAGTTACCATATCAGGTAGCCAAGCCGTCATCAAGCTCTAAGTTCAAAGATGGCACTGAACTGCAAAGCCAAACTAGATATATTAAGTACATAGAACAAAGTCAGCATATGCTGGGTCCCGGGACATACGGATGAAGGCAAAGAGAAAGCGCACGCCCTTGCAAGAAAAGGGGCTATATACCGCTGATAGGACCAGAATCCCTTCTGTGAAATAGGATCCAAACTAACAATGGTTGACCTCAGGCAGAAGGATAAAAAGAAAATGAAGGAGCAAATAGAATTCACTCATTAGATACCAACAATCCAAGAACCTCCTAACAAATTTCGGAAGGAAAGTAATGACAGAATATATCAAATAAATGTAGTCTCAATTAATTATTCAAATATCGTGAGATGCGGTCTGGTGTGATGTAGGTATCAGAAAAACATTTTCTTTATCGTGCCAACGTTTCGATCTTTTATTGAGATCATCTTCAGGGCTCAAAGTGTTTGTCTTCTGTGTAATTGTGCCATGTCGTGTTGAGAGTGCCAACAGTAGTCTCAATACTAATCGAGTTACTTGATGAAATAGGACTCACCGGTGTGCTATAGGCATGGGGCAATGGGGACAAAATAGTTTTAAGGGCGCAGTATATTATACCTGACTAATAACATCTATCTAAAAGCGTGAAAGAAAGACGTCAATAAATTGTAATTCTATTTCAAAGTATTGTATATATTTTTATATTTAAATTTAAAAAATATTTTACACAGTTTCTTAAGAACTTTATGATTTTAATATAATTGCTATAGAAGAAAATTGTGGAATTTTTCAATTAATAAAGGAAACTAATGTCAGTGAAGAGAATAATTGGTTTGGCAAAAACATTACTTTCGTTTACAAAACGCTTTTTTTAATTCCTAAGTCCAAGGATTTATTTCTCCTCAGTTACTGTTTTTCAATTTCAATTCAATCATGGCATTTGGTGAAAACATTTAAGGCATTGTTTACTTTATGAATTCCAAAAAAAAAGGAAACAATGCAAGTGAAAATTTGTGTGCAATGTTTGGTACTAACAATGGAAATGTTCGTCAAGTCCGACAGTCGATTTAGAGAAGGAAATTTTGTTCTTGAAGATTTTAGTAAGGGAAATTGTAAAAATTAAAATGATTAGTGGTTTTAAGTAGAACTTTAAGAACTATGACAAGAAATCGATATAATACAAAAAATGTCTTGAAACTTGGAAATATAGGACGATTTTTATCCTGTCTAATTTACGATGTGCGTGTTTCATTATTTAATTTCGTATACGGTCGAAGAAGGAAAACTGCATATCAGAGTTTCCATTTCAAAGGCTTAAAAAAATTCTGAAAAAAGTCATGAACAAAATGATATTCTCCCAAATTTCCGGTTATAGTTAAATGCTAATTAATTTATTAAATGATTTCTAATTAATTTATTAAAATTGCAAGAAATAACAACAACTTTAATGCAGAAATCCTCGTTAGATTAAAAAACTGGTCCAACTGGAAAAGTCGAAATTCAGCCTAAAATTTTTAATTGTATCAAACACAGAAATTATTTCCACCAATTTATTTCATTATTTTCAAATCACAATCGAATAAGGACGATTCATCCCAAAGCTTTTGACATTTTTGCGCTTCAGGTTGAACTTGAAATTGTGAATGGAAAATTGTATGTTTTGAGCTTTTGACCCGCATCATTGTTTAGCGGTTCGGGGACCCCCCCCCCTCGCCTAAATTGGGTTCCAGGAGTCGCTGTCATAAGTTCGGTCTTTTCAGCCCCAATATTTTTTTTTACTAGATTTACTCTTTCACTGATTCCTATTTATATACCACTCACTCAATTATAGTGGTAGAGTTGCTACTCTACTTGCTATTCTTCCTTTGCCCTTTAAACGTACTGAATAACTTATCGAACTGAAGTTCGATAGAGTTTCAATAGTCCATCATGTCCTTCAAACGCTACACACTCAAGCTAATAAATACACTCAATATCAACAAAACCAGAGCTACATCAAGCACTATGTACAATAAAACAGTCCCTTAACATTGAAAGCACTGTTGCCGTGCTCAAGTACAATACTAAATTGGCCCTAGTCGCTTCTATAATGAACCAAGGAATGAAACCTTTCAATTGTGAAGGACACATCGACCAACCTTTCTCTACATACAAGGGCTCTGGCTTGGAAGTTCATGTGTCAACCTCCAATGGCCTATTCTCCGTCGGCTGATGATACCTTTTCTTATGTTAAGGCCCAATGCCACACACCTTCAAACCTTGGATACGTGAGAGCCTCTTGTCGATCATGATGGACCCCTAGCCGCCTCGTCCACTTTTCCGTTGCCCACCCAGTCACCAAGAGCACACGACGACCGCACAGGACCCGTCACAGAGCAGTCCGCTATTTATTTCTAATGAGCTTATTTTACTATTTAATTTCGTAAACAAATGAATAAAGGAAATGAAGTCAATACTACTACATGAAAAGGAAAAAGAGACTTAAAACTGCGAGAATATTTTAAAGAAAAATTAAAAAATTTATATTTAATGATATATTTAAAGCTTGAAAGATTTTAACATCACAGTTAAAGGAGTTAAAACGCATGGCAGGAATTTTCTGATTAAGAAATGAAAGAATAGAAGTGAGTCAATACAATTATATCAAATATTTTATAGTATTAACTTCTCATGTGAGTGTTTCATCATTGTCTGTCTTTGTTTTGTCATTCTTCGACCTTAAATATAAATAAAAGAATGGAATAACTGACAATTAAAATTAAACAAATGAGGAAGGTAGTGCTATTCGAACTATTTGGGGCGATTTTGAGGGAGGAAGAAACGTAAATGGATATCCATCGTTCAAGTGATAACTATAACTGCTTTTACTCAAATATTTGAGAGCCGTAATAAGGTTAAATATTGATAAATTATATCTCTTTGGAAAGGAAGCTGTTGGCCCGTTTACTGATGCGGGTACTTTGTTGTTGACAATCATTACATTATGATTGTACGGAAATGGAAAAATTTCTGCCACCAAACTGGCTTTCATTTCGACCAATTTTACACTGAAAAAGAAGTTAGCTGAAGAAAAATTGTTCGCATGGTAATTTTACTGATTAGTCCTAATATACATATCGCTTAAGTTATTTTTAAAATGTTCATGAATCATGGGACGATTTTAAATAATTCAACAGTAGAAGAAATAAAGAAAAACAATCAATCATCATGTGTAATAAATCGTTTAAATGTAATATTTAACATATTTCTAAGATTTTCTAGTTGACAACAGTTAACAATGTTTTTAAAAAAACAAATAATTATAGAATCAATAATTAAATTAAGTCTAAAAATTGTAATATTTGCGTAATTATATTCCCTCCCGAATAAATCCATTCGTTTTTGTTATATTCCATAATTATTCATGTAACGATAACTGCAGAGTCGATTCGCAATGCCTAGAGATTCATTGTCAAAGGGTAAAGGTTCAATTTTATCGCATGATTTTAGCGTGTATGTGAAGATATCGCCTGTTTCGACAAAAAGCAAGGAAGTATTCCAATTTTACAATGGGGCTCGTTTATTAGACTAACTCGATCAATTTATCGACTGGCATAAAATGAACGGTACCGTAGTCACAAAATTAATATAAAAGGTCCCCGCATATTAGTGTACAAGATTGATATAGGGAAAAGATTCGAAGGCGAACAATTTCGTTCAGTTCGAGATTCACGACATTAATGGGAATCGGCCTAAAGAGTTGGTATTTCTTCCAAATTTTACGTATACGTACAACTGGATAGATTATTCAATCAAAACTTAATAACTGAGTACTTGGGCACGAAAGAACGTAGAAGGGAAAAAAGGGCGAGTATTAATGGGATTTGTATCGATCACTAACAGACCAACGTCACTGACCGAAGTCAACGATTCTTGGCACCAAACTTTAATCCTCACGAACTATTCGGTTTGTATGAATGAAAAAAGAAAAGAATGGGTTCAACTCGCCGATTTATAGTTAAACTCATCATCAAATGGAACGACACATTTAATAAAAACGAGTTTTTTTTTTATTTTTTACTAGATTCAATTTTTTTCTCTCTCTGAGAGATGTCAACCAGTAGGTTGGTCGTTCCGCTTGCTTCCGTATAGCTACCCTCCATTAACTACCTCTATACGTTGAATTTATTCAAAATTTGTTCACATTGCTTGGTAACAAATGAAGAATGATAAAAAATTATTTTTATCATGGGCTTTATTGCATGAATTTGCTGGTTTAACTACATATTTATGGACTCAAATTTTTAAACGCTTATACATATCAGTACATATTTCAAATGCGATCACAGTTGGTTTTTTATACTGCCACAACTATAATACCCGGAGGATTCTCTGTAATGGACAAGAAACAAGGTGATCGATAAAGGCGCCGTGGCGGGTTCTCGGGATGGGAATGAATAGAGAAGTCCCGAGGATGGATCGTGAAGCTCGTGTGAAACTTTTGGAACCGGAAGCAGATCAAATGTTGACAAATGGAATGTTGACGTCGTTGTGGATATTGAGGTTAGTGACATAGCATGGAACTGCTAATTTGTCTTAGGACTTTTGATAGGAAAGATTGGATTTGCTGGATGTAATATGGCTTGGCTCGGGTTCCGCTCCATGCCCAAGGTAGTCGCAGTGAAGTCTTATGTTTTGTTAATGTAGTGTTGACGGTAAACATGGATTTCGGTTCTAGAAATGTTCGTAATTTGGCCAAGACTTCTGATAAGTTGATGACTCTTAAGTCTTGTGGGTGGATTCCACGTCAGTCTGCTGTCTAGCTAAGTCTTGAATGGAAGTCGGTATCTCTTTGCTGTTGATGTACAGTGGAGGATAAGACTGTTTTTTCAATGTCAGTGATTACATTTTTCTTCATTCAATCTTGTCCTTCATTTGGATGTACAGGGATGTTGGATAGGATCCGATTCACGAGGCAAAATTGCAGTGCGTCCGCGCAGGCGGTGATGATGGTATTGGGATGTATATGTACGTAGGTTTGTAGGGAGTAAGAGAGGGAAAGGGAGAAAGTGATTTCTAGCATCATACAGACACTCACCAATACTGACAACGACGTATAGACTTATACTACATAGACTTACCATTCTTCGTATATCTTAAGTGATTTATACTTTCAAATAAACCGATTCAATTTATTAGTACGGAGTTACTACGGCGATAAAACAAATACTTCAAAATGTATTACATCTCAGAAAATAATTGTGTAATATCAACTGTCCAGTACACCCGTGAGCTGAGTTTGATGTATATTTCGACGTAACGTTGCGCGTTATTTTCCCCTCCAACTCTCTTAATACTTAATAAATATTGAATCGTGATGGGCATCAGCCGTTAAATGACAATGTACGTCCGTGACAGGTCATCGTTTACCTATCGGGAAATAAATCAAAATGTGACGGTGGATGATGTCAATTATTAATTAACATTTGATAGAAAAATGAAAATGGAGTTTTATTGTGAATGTCATACGAATCGACTGTCTGACTTTTATATTTCATTAAGAGGGAAAAATGGAAGGTCGTGCGTTTCCAGTGGAACAGTCGATTTCACCTGTTCAAAGTAAAATTTACAACCATGTTTTAAAACTACAATAAAATGCAACCGTCTTGTTTACCAGGTATATTTATAAATGTTCTACTCGTATAATATAATGTTTCTAAAAATCCTGAACCTATACAAACTTCAAACATGCAAGAAAAGCGTACGATCCTGCTTCATATAACCATCAGATAAAAACTTACCATATTTTCAAATAAACAAATAAATAAAATAATTCGATTGTTTTATATCTGAAACTATTTATCGTGGTATGAATGAATTTGTCAACTCCATTTGTCATTTTTTAAAGCAATTTATCAAAATCAATATATTCAGAATGTAATGTAACATCTATATTGGTCGGCCAGCGAGGTTGGGCAGACCAAAACTAATCTGTCACGACTAATTAATCATGGGTTTATTGAATTTTTCAATTAAATAACTTATCCTTTGAACCCACAAAGAGCAACCAGACACCAGAATCAAAATCAACATAGCCAGAATATAATTGAGTATTTAAATTGGTCGACGAGCGAGGTGAGACAAACCATACCTAACCATTTCACAATAACTATGTTTTGCACATTTGCAAAAATTGTATTCAAAACATTGCACGAATAAACAAATCTTTGGTATAAATAACAACCGGTGTTTCAA
This sequence comes from Cimex hemipterus, assembly GCA_039619505.1. Classification (NCBI taxonomy): domain Eukaryota; kingdom Metazoa; phylum Arthropoda; class Insecta; order Hemiptera; family Cimicidae; genus Cimex; species Cimex hemipterus. Next base: position 27,920,759 of record CM077102.1, read on the forward strand.
TAAACTTGGGGCAAAAATCTATTCACACAATGCGTAGGTATTAGTGACCGTTAATCGATAATTATTCAGATATCGTGAGATGCGGTCTGGTGTGATGTAGGTTTCAGAAAAACATTTTCTTTATCGTGCCAATGTTTCGATCTTTATTGAGATCATCTTCAGTGTCTGGGAGTTACAAACCTATCGTATTCGTTAAATGTAAACAATGTTTGTAAATCCCAGGCCCTGAAGATGATCTCCATAAAGATCGAAACGTTGGAACGATAAAGAAAATGTTTTTCTGAAACCTAGATCACACCACACCGCACCTCACGATATCTGAATAATTATACACACAATGCTTTATTTTTATTTTTGCATATACAGGGTGGCTCTCTATGACATGAGAAAATTGGATGTTATACTAGACAGTAAATGGAGTGGAATGCTGCAAAAATTGGTTTTCTGACCCTTCAAACAATTTTTTCGCGAAAAATTCGATCTGTCACACATAAAACATTATCAGTGCATATTTAAACTAAATGCCTTTGTTTTTGCTTTTTTTCTTTGCTGTTTTTTTTTTTTTTTTTTTTTTTTTTTCAAATATACAATTGTGTTTTAGTAGGACTGACAGTCTAAAAGTCAACTCTTTTCTCGATAAAGAACAATTTCTTATCTTCAAAACCTTGAGCTGTTTTTATTCCAAATCAATTTTTACTTGAATTTCAACCTGTTGTATTCGGTTTTTTCTTTAAGAAAAATTCTGCCATCAATAGTAATTAAATCTTCCTCCTAGCGTGTAATTTTTTTTAATTGTTAATTTTTACCATAATACACATTTTTGGGGGAAGTATGATATACGTACAATGTTCCTTGAAAAAAGAATGTATCGGAACTTACCAAGCATATTAGCTAGTTTTATTAAATGAGGCAGTTTTTGTTAACTTCACCAATCATGACGTCAAAGTGAATGTTTGAAATATTTTAAAGATCTTCATATGTGGCAGCGAAACGGCTTTCAATGACTGAAAGGGTTCGACAGGCTTATTCTTTAAACCATTTAACATACATTTCCAAAAGCCGGGTTATTTTTGTTACAATTTTTAATTGTACCTTCTTTACAGTTTGGGTTAGAAAATCAGTTTTGCGCAATTCTACAACTATCCCCCAATTTGTTTTCATTGTATAGCGATCCCTATTGCACGGATATGAAATACAGAGATGATATGAACTCACGGAAAACTTTTTTTTTTTGGGGGGGGGGGCATATTTATAAGTACGTTGGGATCAAAATCAGGGACGTTCTTTTGTGTAAATTATCAATCCATAGAACATAAAATCAGTTAGTTATTATATTATTTGTTTGAGTTCGTTTTGCAAAGCTTTTTTTCGTGTGGTTTAAACAATTTCTCCTTTAGCAGTGAAGTTGCAATTATTGCAACAATAATTTAAAAAAAAAAAGAAAAAATATATTTGTCATGATAAATATACGTTAAAAAAATGCAATGCGATCGTGTGATTTATTCGAAATAAAAAATTACTACTTATCTTCAATTGGGTAAATATTTATCAATGTAATGATTCTTAATATGTTGATAAGAACAAAAGGATGTTTTTTAAATTCATAATGCTTCATCTAGAAAGCAATCGGAATAAACCCGAAAATTTCATAAGAATCCGACATTTTTATATGCATGCACATGGGCACTTGCTAATTCATACGGGATCAAAATGCAATTGGAAATTTTGATTTTGGAATGCAAAATTTTTTTCGACTTCCCGCACGAATACAATGGTTCTCTATCTTCGCTAGTTCGGAAGAAATAAACAATAACGTAACATTATTAATACTGAAAAGTACTGTAACTGGCAACTGCCACAATGGCCTTATTTCACTCCAACAACCAAAAAGCGTTTGGAATTAAAGGAAGTATTCAATAATTGTCCAAATTTTATTAACAATATACGGAATTTGTTTTGTCTCTTTTACTGTCACAAGAAGAGAAATTCTACGAATTAGACCTTATTGTTTTAAAATTTTATAAAAGGACAAAATTTTATACGAGTCCCGGATACACATCGGATTGGTTGTCACATGACAGTGAAGTTTTTTCATAGATCAATTATATTACTATACTCCGTCAAAATCTATGGACGTGCATTCAGGATGCTTATAAAATAAAAAACTAGACCGCACAATTTTGATAGCCCATGATAGCATTTCGATTAAAACACTTATGCTGAAGCAGAATATTACATTTCGACAATCGTTCCGTGATTCCGAGTATAGAATGGGGCTATCCTCCAACAGGCCACTAGTTTTTATACAACCTTATAAGCCAAGATAGGAAAATAGAACATTCATCCAATATGCGAAAGACTAGAGTTTTGGTTAAAAAATAGTCAGTTTTATGAAATTTTCAAACTCTAAATTTCCAAAATGGCAAATGACAACGATTTTCTACAAGATTTTAATTTTGTACGTTTTCCCCCAAAAAACACTACGCTATTTTTATACTTCAGGGCATCCTGAAGGGAAGTAATTCCCTTTTCAGGACACCTGTCTCCACACCTGTGCCGCAGTTGAGATAATTCAAGGGCAGATAATAAATAAATAAAAAGAGACATGGTTTACAGATGAATAACGCCTAAAATATAATTTTCCAATTTTTTATTTTGTTTTTTCTCCTTTAGCAGTGAAGTTGCAATTATTGCAACAATAATTAAAAAAAAAAGAAAAAATATATTTGTCATGATAAATATACGTTAAAAAAATGCTTTATTCAACAATTCAAGGTTTGTTATATTTTGCGATTAGACAATTAGTTCAATTAGCAGTTTAATTGCTTTCGGTTTTATTTCGACAACAGGGCTGTGAAAATTAAACTATTGTAAAATGTTCATATTTCAGTTTTACTTGAACTTAACTTTTTTTAGCATGGTATTTTCCAATCGTAGGAAGTTTCTCTCGACTATGTAATCCATTATAAAACTAGTATTTTTTTCTAGTCAAATACAGAAAATTGATAGTTTATACTAATTATCACCCAATTATATTTACAATATTTAACTTGTTTGTTGGGAAATATTGTCTAGTGGTTGAGATCAAAACCCTTGACCGAAATGTGAACCGAACCCCAGACTCTGCCTACGCCCTATTTCATGTCCTAAATCTCAATAATGGTCGTGTTCTTGAAACGTTTCACGGAAACCAATATTTAAGTGTAATATAATAAATTGTGTTTTATATATATTTAAAACGACAAATATCAAACCGTTGAATGCAAGGGCATAAAAGGTTTCTCTAATCATTTTTCTTAAAATAGGACAGAAAAAACTTACCTCAAAAAAGCTCGCCTCCATTTTTCACCAGTTTCAAACACAAACAACTGAAGCTTCATATTTCCGTCCAAATAATCATTATAGCTATACAGAGATAAATTCGATAGGGTGGAATGTTTGTTTGGGAGGGAGGCAGATGAAAATGGTCAATCAGATAATAAACAAACCGGATCTTTGGCCAGCAGATTATCTCGTTTCGGTTTATAATCTCAGATAAGGATAAAATTAAATTTAAATTTACAATGCTAGTTTACAACAACAAAAAAACGCGATGTCATATATGTCAAATATGCGTCAGTTCACACGAGTTATCGCGACATCTTACTTGTACTTTTAACAGCCGTTCGAACCAGGGCATCGCGAAAACGGAAAAACGGTAGGCACGTGTTATCAACAGATGAATATGGAAAAAAGGCCGACCCGTTTTAAACATATACACTGAGAATTCTTTTCAACAAACATGAAAAAAAAGGTACGCGTTCGAACACAGCAATGCGGCAAATTAAAAGGGTGACCAGTCAAGATCAATTTTTATCAAACTAAACAAGATAAGATTAGAGAGAACAAAAGTCCATGACGTTACGAAAAAAGAATCAACTTGTATGTACTCCATCGTAAGTTCTACAATACAGAAAAACACCAGTACAAACTAAATTAACGACATTGTTAACATAACTTAAGACGTTGATAATTTTGCACAGAGGATAAAACTTAATAAAGCACTAACGATTATAAACCAAATAATGCCGCTAAGTAGGATGGAACATACTTCTTTTAAATTCCCGAAAATAAAATAAAAAGGGAGAGAGTAAACAGAAAGAAGACGTCAAACGGACTGAGGCCCAGATAAAACAGATGAACACTGCGCATGGCCAACCGGTGGCTGGGTTGGATTTGGTATATAATTCAAGACATCGAACAATATTCATTTCAAGCTTTGGCATAATCATACAATCCATACTTTTTCGCTATCAAAGCATCGGTATTTATTCGTTACACATGTAACGGCATACGTTAATATTTCAAGAGCACTTCTTCATCGATGATCGATTGCCCTTCGATTCCGCCCCCTGTTCGGAGCGAGTTTTAAACCTATAGAAATTTGGTCATACCACCTTGAAAACAGGTGGATTTAGAAATTCTTAAACGAAATGGCTTGCAATTTTTAATTTACAGAAACTATTCTGCTACTAAAGACTAATTTAAAAAAATAACTATACACATTTATATAGACACTTGATAGTAAATGTATTTTTAAAAAAATATCTCTCGTGAGTTATAGAAGTGCTCAAACATGGTTAAACAATTCAAGATAGATTTTCCGGTAAGAAGAAATCCAAATATTTATAATTTAAAAACAAAAAACATTACTTGCATATTATAACGTCATGTTACATGGGTTTTTAGCATGAATAGATCTCTCAGAATATATATAATTTCCTGAAGAAAAAGGCAATTTGAATAATTCTTTCTTAACTCGTCAAGGATCAAGGCTTAGTTACGATTTAATCCGACTTGTTAGAACAATACCTCCATAAAAACGCAATTGTTTTAATTACGGTTCTGAATTTATTAACTGTCCATTACGTCAAGCGAAACCATTCCACCAATTAAACATGGACGAAAGATCAATGCTAGAACTGGCCTGGAACAATTGGTAACAAAAACATAGAGCATGCGTAAATTGAAACCTTGAAATAAAAGGAACATAAGGACGAGAAAACAGACACAAGCCAAAAGACAGAATGATCGAGCATCAATTATTGTAAACAAAAGGTTTACATTAGAACTTTACGTCTTCCATTTCGTCATTTGCTTGCTTTCGACAAGGTCTTTTCCACATTCTAAAATACATCCTCCTTTCTTATTTAAATAGCATTAAATTTACATATGGTAGGGTCTATGTGGTGCATAATATTCTGCCATTCACGCTCTTGGGTACACCCACACTCTTGTTCACGCTTATAAATACATTATCACAAAGCAGTTAACAGCTAATTCTAGCCAAGATGATCTTATCTTCTTAATCTTAATTCAACTTCCTCCCTCGGCCATCTACTATACTTCAAGTTTCGCGTACCGTCGAAGCCTCAAACTTACATAACTACGGGCGCCCAGTTTTTGAATAACTATAGCTTTAAATACTTATACACAAGCTATATTTATCGCCAAACCTCTTATACATATACAATAAGAAAATTTATTACAATCCAAAGAATATCGTTTCATAAATTCTTCCTACCCGCTATCTGTTTGGAGCCAAGAAATTTAGTGGGACACAACCTTCAAACGAGTAGAACGTATTCGCAGACATTGGATTAAAAGCAAGTGCCTATGTGTCAATCCCGTATGGCCGATTCCGAGTCGGATTACGATGTTCTTTCTTCTTCGGTTTAGACTCTCTGGGAACTATCGACCGCGCTCTTGACGCGCAAGAGCTTTTTGGACGATTCAGCATTGGCTATTACGTAACCTACTATCTTTTCTTACGTAAAATTCTTCATTTTGTTCAGTTTTATCAGAACAATGTTTGAAAAATATAGATGTTCCTGAATTCAAATTCCAAATTAAGTTAATGGATCTTGGCCTGCGAGTCGATGAACTCACCGGATGAACTGGCACTCGGTTAGTAATTGAGTCCGACTTTACATGCCGGTTTGTTGACTATTCAAACGCGTTTCGGCATTACGCCATCTTCAGTGAGGAACCGCCTATTTGTGAGTTTGCGCATTTATAAGTTTTCTGCCTTATAAATAACACAAATCGCAAATTATCAAAAGAAAACATCATTGAAACTAATGCAACAAAACTAATATCACATAAATAACAAGAGTGAACTCGCTTTTGTACGCTTGTGCAAATGTTAATATATCAAAAAGGAGGGAAAACTCAAACGGTGGGGTCGGTAGTTGGTAAGAATGGATCGAGGACAGGATAGCTCAAGTGGTAGATCAGCGGCGTATCTAGCCGAAGATCGTGGGTACGAATCCCGCTCGTGCCATTTTTTTCATCTCAATTAAAAACGTTAATTAATTGTTAAATGTATGTAGTTCTCCATGTTATATTTTTCTGCCAGGCAGAGAACCAATTTTCAACATGAAAAAAACCGTTCTTTATAAAATGAGGCCAAATATCTAAGTTAATAATTGGATTACAATCACACACGTTAAAGATAAAAAGTTGGTTCTTTTCTTCGAAATGAACTTTTAAGTGATGGGTAGTAAGTAAATACATTGTATTTTCCATAATAGGCATTTACTTCATCAGACGCGTTTCGGTCTAATGTAGACCATCTTCAGTGGCTAAATAAGAAAAGTAGTGAAACTTTTGTAAAACAATGTAAAGAGTGTGTAAGAAAAAAGTAATGAAAAAAAAGGTATGCCAATTTAAAGCCGTTGTAATTATTAATATTCCACTTTGGTATATTGCTTGTTATTAGCTTAAATCAAAAATAATTATGTAATTACCTGTATGTAATTGGTAATCAATTTATGATACTTTTGTTATTTAGTCTCTGAAGATGGTCTATATAAGACCCAAACGTGCCGGAAGAAATAAATGCCTATTGTGGAAAACACCAATTTATTTACTATCCATCGTCTTATTTCTCTAGTTCCACAAAATCAGGAAGAATACCATCCAAAAAGAATTTGTCATTATCACTGGTTTTACTCTTTAAATGCAAACCCCTTATAGTTACAAGTAAGCTTTTTTTCTATAAAAAAAATATTAATAATAAGTTTAAGAACAGTGAATCCGTACCTTGGACTTTTACAATCATTATGGTCTCCCTGAACTAGCTGTTTTTCATCAGACCAAGATCCAGGTCCATCGCCCCTACAGACCTCAAGAAGAAATCTCACTGGCAAAAGGCTAATTGAAATCCGTGTTATTTTCAACAGTCTCCGGATTATTAATTTGATGACAATATGAATACATTTATCCTTTTTTAAAATAGTAAAACTATCAAAACCTCTTTAAACACATCCATAAGTATTTAAAAAGTATTTAGTTAAAATAAAAAAATGAAAAATGGGTCGTACTTGTTTGAACTTATGCTTTCTTATATATCTATGTTAATTAACGGCGAAAATAGTAACAGTATAAAATTCACGGTACTGGAAAAAATGAAAAATTCGAAAACAATAGTAATAACAGGTCGAACTTACAAAACATCTGATTAGTTTACGAGATTTTTTTCTTTTTTAAATGCTCTGATGGGTGGTTTAATCAAAGCAGAGTTGCTGATGGGTGTTAGCCTACGACTAGGCGAATTCATGCTGAACCGGCATTGAGTCACTTTTCGATCCGGTCCTCACTGAAGATGGTCCAATGCCGAAACGCGTCTGAATAGTTCAACCAATCCATAAGTGAAGACGGATCCAATGCCAGTTCAGCATTAATCAAAATAACTCCAACAAATGTGCAATAGCAATCAAATCCTGTTTACAATAGTAGAACTTTGTACGACAATAAAAAAAAATCAAGAAGAGACCGTTATTGATATTTGAACCCTCAGTTTTAAATTAATTACACAATCTGGTGACTCAGCGGGAATTTTTGATTGCGCATAAATCGCTTAAAGAATACGTTTTCAATCTTGAATTATTCACATGCATAACCACAACAATGATTGAACTTTTTTTCAATTAACTTAAATGCTTATTTTTTATAAAATCAATACTTCCCTGGTAGATTTTAACCTTATAAATTAATAAATTTACTACAGGATTTAAATGGTTTATTAATTAAGCCCTATTGTCAATACAGGAGAAGGAGAATTGTTAATCCCACAACAAAATGAACACATGGCTGACGTTTATTGTCTTTTATCATAATCTAAACAAGTCCAACAATTAGATCGTTTAGATAAATTCATATCTTGTATCTTCAACATACTTCCGTGGAAATGGTTACGGTGGTTTTCATAATATTTCATTCCGATCATTGAATGTGTAAAAATAAAAACAAATTTTTTAAATTTCTTTTTTTAATTTTTGGGCATAAATGATTTATTTGTATTGGTCCCTTGAAAATAATGCAGCTTTGAGAATTCTAATCACACTTCACTACGAGGTCTATTAGCATAATTACAACTAGGACTTTAGCAAATTGAAAACTGTAATTAAACACTGAAAAACAAAAACACGAGCACTCGTATTTTGTTGTTTATTTTTATCGTTATATTAACAGTATAAATATAATAAAATTCTCCACAACACCGGAAAATCATTGATGATGATTAAAAGTTAAGTAACCCTTTATTAATTGGTTTTGGTATTAATAAATAACAATAAAAATACACACACATATAGTTAGACGTAAACAACAAAATAAGGATGTGTCTTTTGTATGAGTGTATAAAAATGTTTATAGGCCTTTTTAAAAAGTTAGTTCCAACTCACAGTTAGTTGTTTTTAATAATCCGGATTTCAATTCAAGCTAATCAAGTTAAAGGAATTTATAACCACGTCTCTCGACATGAAATTTCGTCGACCTGATGAGCTACAAGCTTGCAATCAATATTGAAAACAACTAACTATGTAGGAACCAACGTTTTAAAAATATTGAAAATACTCACTCCACCGTATCATGTCTATGTTTATAAGCTGTTTGACTTGCAACCATTTATCATACAAACAAATCACATAATCTGTGTCAATAGAAGAATTGTCTTATGCATATTATCCCTTCTGTCCTCAGGAGTTTTAGTCAATTAGAAATTTAGTCTCTGGCATAAAGTAAATTGCTTAAGTGGACTTTATTTTGTGAAAAAGAATCCCATTCTTCGGGTGGTTTGATTCTGTTCATTGGAGCGCGGACGATGTCTAACCCCATTCACTATCATGTCCCATAAGTGTTCTATGGGATTCATTTAGGAGACGCTTCATTATGCTTTCCCTACACACTGCAATGAGCGACAACGCGAGTTACATGCAGACGAGCAATTTCATGCATCAACACGATGTTCTCCCTGATAAATGGACCGCAGAATAACTTAATCAATGTACCTCAGAGAAAGATCAATTCTGTATGATAATCAGTTTGGTATGGGAATGGACGTCGATCCCCCCCCCCAAGCCATAGCTGTCTTTGAAGGCCATGGCTTATGCATGGCATGAAGCGAAGCGTTCTCCGAATCTTCCCCACACATGGTCCCGTTCATCTGATTACCACACACCAAACCAACACTATCTATGAAGAGAACCCATTATTCATGTGCAAGCGTCAAAAGACGAGGACGACATTGCCTTTTCTTCGCAGACGACGATAAACCAGCAACACCTAACGGTATTCAGAAATTGTATCTGATTGTTTCAACGAACGGCAATTTTTTTAATTCACAATTTATTTTTATATATCATACGTATTTATAAGTTTATTTATGCTATTCGATACAATTTCGTTCTGAAAAAACTTGACCGAGCAGAACGTGCTAGCCAACTCATTAACGTCATCCCTACATGCTCTAAGTAAGGGGTGACAAAAGCTACATGCATTAAATCTAAATTGTCCCCAATAGAGCGAATGGGCCCACAGCTTCCAGAACTTTCTTAATGTACATTAGTGCAGCCGAAGATCCTTTTTATATGATAATCAGCTCGGTACGGGCATATTGATTCCTCCACCATAACTGACTGTCTTCGAAAAGCATATCACATAAAGCGTTCATCACTTCTCCACGCACGGTCCCAACCATCTGAATGCCACAATGAACCGGCACTCATGTGCGGAGAGAACAGAACCCCATCGTTCAAGAGATACAATAAGAGATGCTGATTTGAGAATAGTCGCCTTTCAGCTCTGTGCCTCTCCAGCAGTAGAACACACCTGACGAGGAGGACTAGACAGTTCTGACGAAGCCTTCTTATGACCCGTACAAGACGGACCCCGCTTGGAGATGACTACCTACTATCACGGATGCAGTTACATGACGGTTCCATACTGCAGTAAGAACAAAGCATCTGCAGGCGAGATCTCGACTTGCCCATGGTTTTAAGAGCTTTTACTCAAATTTATTGTTTCATTTACAGAGTGTAAAACGTTTAGTACCACTATAACAAACAACAAGATACTATTGTGTTTACGTTTTAAATCATTGATTAATCTTTACACCTAGTTATTGTATAACATAAATAAACACAATTGGTTTTTTTCTTTAGATTTTTTAGTTTTAGGGTCGGAAAACTATATTGGTCATCAGTCATCACCAACCCCTTCTTCATTAGCTCTATATTTCTTGTCTTACCTTTCTCCCGTTTTAATCCTACTAAATTGTTTTTTTTTTTTTTTTTGTTTTTTTTGTTTCTGCAACTAAGTTGTGATATTTTATTGTACACCGGTAACCAACTCTCTCTTTTCTTTGCCGTATTGCTAGCCTCCCTAAACCTCCTATGGATAAAACCAATTGTGGATACAATAAGACAAATATCAAACACAAATACCCAGAAGCAAAATAAAAATTAAATTTCACATTACCCAAAAGTACACGACATTTCTCGGGGTAAGTGGAGATATGCCCTTCCATTCATCCTTATAAATTACACTATACATTACTAATACTATATATGATTTATTTATGCACTGTAAATAATATAGTGTTGATATATAAAATAATATTACAATCTGGGTCCTTTATAGAATGATTGTTAACTTCCAATTTGTACATTTAAATCTGGACCATTACTACACTGAAGATGTCTTAAATGAAAGTAATTCCCCATGGCCGTTAGTTATTTAAAATTACAGAAATGTCGTTGTATTATAAAATTCGTGAACATTCTAAAAAAATATTTATTTATAAATCGTGAGATGCGGTCTGGTGTGATTTAGGTTTCAGAAAAAGTTTCGTTATCGTGCCGCCAACGTTTCGATCTTTATTGAGATCATCTTCAGGGCCTGGGATCCAATCCTTGAAAATCCAACGTATATAACCACAAAATAACCAAATCTCACTGGCACTCTCGACACGACACGCAAGAATGGCACAATTACACAGAAGACTAACACTTTGAGTGAGTAGAAATACTTTGATTGAATATATAAAAAATATATTTTGCATTGTATAAATTCATTTTTCCACATCCAAAATGTAATCGTTATATGTAAACAATGTTGTAAATCCCAGACCCTGAAGAAGATCTCAGTAAAGATCGAAACGTTGGCACGATAAAGAAAATGTTTTTCTGAAACCTACATCACACCAGACCGCATCTAACGATTTCTAAATAAATATCGATTAACGGACAAATCATCATACATTCTAAAAAAACGTTTTTTGTATTAACTTATTGTATAAAAAATGATTTCGTTTCCAGACTTTTTCTAACACATCAAATGGATTGTGTACTTATTAAATTAACAGAAATTATTAATTTAATTTTTTTTTGTTTTACTTATATGATACCACAGTATCATAATATTTCAGCTGGCTGAAATATCTGGATTGTATTTTGTTTTTCACTTCTATTCACACTAATTACGTGTCTGTGTTTGTGTGATAAATTGCTGCAAGTCAAACGATTTTGAAACTTTTTTATATTATTAATTTTTTCCAATGAAGCAGAAGGGAATGAAAAAATGTACACATAACAACTAGAAATATGAAAATTGAACACCTTATTTTAATGTAATAAGTGTACTCAACCAGATATTATTTTAATTTGTTTTAATAAGAAAAACTGGTAACACATATCAGGATTAAAAATAAATAATTAAAGTGCACAGTATAGACTTGGAATTTACAAAATCGCAACTTTATTATTAAACTAATCAAATTTTCTAAGCCATCAAGTTGAAACTTTTTTTAAATAATACCCCTCAAAATTCTTAAGAGAAGTTAGAGTATGAATAAAATGTATGCTGTGCCAACAAAAAGCAACAGTGAATACATTTTCTGGAAAGGTATTCATTTTCATTAATTAGCATAAAAACAATATTTATTCATTATTTTTAGAAATGCTTAATTTAATTATTCATTTACCTTTGAAACCTTAACCAATCTCAACCATAGTTAACATGCGATAACCTGTTGCCACCGTAACTCCAACAAGTTTTTTCTTTACCTATCTATTTTTCAAAAATAAAGACACTATGAGAAAATTCTTTCATTTTATCATATGGCAATTGGTTAAATGAGACAGAACTTCGTTTTGTACAAAATTACATTAACTGCAAACGTTTCAAACTTTACTCATCAAATTACAATCATGATTTTTCTGTATAACCGTATCATTGATGATTTTTAAATAAGTTTTTTTTTCGAACTAATCAATTATAAATAATTCTTTTGATGGGTCGTTTTGGTCTGTATCAATAATTGATGTTAGCATCTTACTTAAAATAATCTTAGACCTTGTTTTTCAAAAATAACACTCATCTGTTTAATCAGTTATGTGCAGGATTTACTATGAGTCATCATACAAGTGAATGCCCTTTGTCATGCTTCTTATTTATTTATTTATTTTTTTAAACTCATCACCAATCATACTTTTTCCATTTTCATCATCATCAATTTTCATTCCAAATCACAACTTGTCATGTAACTGAATAAGTATTTATGATATTAAGACCTTGAACGATAATTGTACAGTATTCTTCTTTTTTTTCTTCAAAACATCATCATCGAACTGATGTTTTGAAGAAAAGAAAAAAAAGAGAATACTGTAAAATTGTGGTTCAAGGTCTTAAGACAAATTTACAGTAAAGCATGAAAGCAGATGTCAGCTGCAATACTTCTGATTTATTTATTTTTGTCAGTTAATTACTTCTAATTCCGTACTAATCATAATACAGGTTAAAATGTGATAAATTGTCTGTCTAGCTCATTTAGTGTTTATGATATAACCTGGTACAACAATTTTATTCTATTTTTTTTGAACATCAGTTTGCTAAAATGGGGAAAATTTGCTGTGAATCATTAACACTGGTGACACTTGTGTATGTTTTTGTTAACCAATACCAAATCATTCTTTGGCAATGATTAGCATATGATAAACTGTCAGTGTAACTGATTTAGTGTTTATGATATAAGCTTGCGCGACTTTTTTCCTTCAAAAACATCAGTCTGAGGAAATGTGACCAATTAACTGTGAATCATGAAAGCAATGTCACTTTTCATGCTCTGATTTACCTCTTTTCGTTAACCAATATTAAATTCTTTTGACCAGTTACACTGAATTCTGCTCCTATCATGACAATGATTACCATGAGGTAAAATGACAGTGTAACTGATTTACTCTTTACGATATAAACTTGTACCTCAATTTTACATATTTTCTAAATATTAAAAAAAAAAATTCAAAAACATTAGTTTGAGGAAATGTGACAAATTTACTGCGAATCATGAAAGCAGATTTATCTTTTGCTAACCAATAGCAAATCATGCTTGACCGGTTGTTTTTAATTCTGCACCGACCATAACAATGATCAGCATGTGATAAAATGTCAGTGTGATTGATTTAGTGTTTTCGATATAACCTTGGGACGCTATTTTACAATATTTTTTAAATCTTTAAAGAATTTTTTTAAATCAAAAACATTATGTTGAAGAACCATGAAAGCAGATGTCACTTCTCATCCTTTAGATTTATAATTTCTAGTTAACCAATACTAAATCATTCTTTTGGCCAGTTACATTGAATTCCACTCCAATTGTAACAACGATCAGCATGTGATAAAGTGTCAGTATAACTGATTTAGTGTTTATGATACAACCTTGTACCACAATTTTACAATATTTTCTAAATATTTTTTATTTTAATTTCAAAAACATTAATTTGTTTAAATAAGAGAAATTTACTGTCATGAAAGCACTTGTCACAATTCTCATTTATTTAGTTTTGTTCAACCGACCTGAAATCGTTCTTTGGATCAGTTATTTCAGTGTATTAACCAATCAAAACAATATGTTGTAACTACTTGTTGCCAGTGGGATTTGTAATAAATCATCAAAACACTCAACAGCTTAATGGAATTAGCGATTGAAGTTGTGTCACGCTATATTTTAAAAAAAATTTGTGATCGTTGATGAACCGATAATTTAAAAAATTAAATTAAAAAAATTGAAGACTGATTTAATCGAAATCAATTATTTTATTTCAATAATGAATGTGTTGACAGATTGTTTTCTATCAATATCTTCGTTGGGTTTTTCAGCTTTTTCCTTGTTAAAAACTCTCGACGTGTCAAGCAATGTGTCTGAAAGATTGTAAAACAATAAATTGTCGACTTACCCAGAAGAAATCAAAAAGCATGTTGGACGAAGCGAGATGGAAATTTGTTGTTTTTGTTGGACGACTCTCTGACATCGGTCATAAGGTGACTAACAGGATTCGAATTCGAACGAGACACCAATTACAAAGGTAGAAAACTATACGATTTAACTATGTAAAAAGGATAATTCCAGATAGATCCATTATAAAAAAAACCATACAACTCGTTAAACCGACATTACCTGGAAAAGAAAATTGAATTAACGAAGGGGCGAATCCTCTAATCCAATCGAGTTAGGAGCGTGTTCTACTTACATGATTAATATAAAAAAACCTTATCGACAATCCACCGAGGTCGTTCGACGAAGACTGAGACTTTCGAGAAAGTCAATTCAAAATTATCACATTGACTTTTTAATGAAAACTACTTGAGACTACATCCGAAGGTGGAATTTGTTTGTAATCAATTCTGAGGATGTTGTATAACTCATAACCTTTTCGGATCATAACATCGCTCCGATCTTGTGCACGTTCGCCAACTGGCGGACCGCCGTCGATTCGAACTTCCTTTTGGACTCGATCGGCCGATTTCGTAAAGTGTCCATTTAACCAGTGCGCACAGCCAGGAGGACGTCGCGAACTGAAAAGTGGGGAATGGAACACTTCTGATCGGATTCTGATCAATTGGGAGTTTTTGTCATTTTCATTTCCTTTGAGACGGGGTACAGACACGGCCGATCCAGGCCACTGTTTCGCGCCCGAACCGGGAAAAATATCAATCGTTATGACAAAACGTCAATCGTCTTCTACAACTTGATGATTGTGGTTTAGCGTTGACTTTAGCATAAGCGTTGATACTGATCATAATCGCGGCTATCGGTTCAGAATCGATCTGCGGGCATAGACTCGCATAATGTGCTACTTGCATGGCTGGGCGCCACATCACCATCAGACGTCCCTTACCAGAAACATTATAATTGGGTACACCAATAAAGTATGTTCGGGCAAGAGCATTTATTGAAGTACACTGATAAACAAATTATAACAAGATAAACAAACACATAAAGAATAAAAGTTATACACATTTTTCCAAATTGTAAAAAATATGTAGGAGAAAGATATCGGTTGGGAATTCCTCAGACTCGCTTGGTGAAGATTCCAAACAAATAGACAACTTTCCTTTTAAAAAAAACTAAACTAATTTAGGAAATATGAAGAATACAAAAGAACATTCCTCTATGCAATAATCTGTAATCCTCTCAGTGTTGGGAGGTATCTTGGGATCGGGATGCCCATCTGCTGGTGGTTGTGAAGGGGTGTCCAGGTTTCCGCTCACAGAGGGTTCTTGAGCTGTGGCCCACTCACCACCCAGCTTGAAAGCTTTTTAAAGCAAAAAATGACCCATAGCAGTCGATCGCCTTTTATAATTTAAAACAATTTATTTAGTTTAAAATTAAATCCATTATCTTTTCACATTATCACAGTTAAAATAATGCTTCGTTTACTTCCTTTTGTACTGATTAATCCAATTGCACAAAAAGAAGGTTTATACCCCCTATTATGCCTAAAGATCACTACTTATCTTTTTCCTTCATTTGCATTTGATATTAGTATTCCCTGAATCCTGGAAACATTCTTACGTTTTCCCTGTTGTACTCCTATGGGTGGTGCTTCTCTTGAGGAGGTCTCTGTGGTTATTGATTTAGGGGTAGTCTATAATAAGAAGTGTACCTTTGAGGATCATTATTCATACATGATGAATTGTATATAAAGAAACCCTGGTTTCATTAAACTTGTCATCTGATGCCATACTTTTATTGTATCAGTTTTCTGTTAGTAGTTTCGAATATGGTGATTCAATCGGCCACGTGTCACATAAGACCTATTTAAATGATTTAGAGAAAAGCTACCAAATACCTGTTTTAATCTGACCGTAACTTTACTATGTATTCCCGGCCCAAAAAGCATTGAATACGGAGCGTCTTTGGTCACTTGTCTGGCTACTTTTTCACTTTCAGAAATTTTTTTCATTCTATCACAACACAGATTAAGGGTGCCTAGCCGTTGTTTGCAAGTAACAACTGTTTGACATTTCTTCTTGCAGAAACAATCTCAAGATACACCCACAAAATTTGTTTATAGAACTGCCTGTTCTTTTTAATGTCAAGCATTGTTCCTTTTGTTGTCAGGTGGCCTTTAAATGATTTTTTTTGTTTTGTTTTCTAAATACATATAGATGTTATCTGTATCTTCGATTTTCCTTATTACTTTTTCCACGTATATTTTATTTTGACTGTTCTATTTTGGTGCTGCTTCCCTGTTTGAACCATGTAATACATGATACATCTTTCAATGGCTCATCAGCCATATGTGTATGACATGTGATAACATTATAAGAGGAAGGATACACGAAGTTGTTTGGAAACTGAGTGTAAGTCACTTTGTTAGGTACGGCACTTCAGAGGAACAGATTCATCCATCATCAGTCTACGAAAACAGTATTAAGTGAAAGATGGCCTTCAATTGATAAGATTTCCACATAACATGCCATTACTCTTGATCAAGACGTCCCCACATAATGCTGCTGTGTCCACTAACAAGTTTGAGATTTGACATCCAAGAATAGTTAAGTTAAAACGCATAAATTTTTACAAAAATAATAAAAACAGGCTTAAAAGGTTTTACAATTCTTTTTTTGTAATGTTGAGTTCATTTTTGAGCTTGATAAGTTGAACTAAAACATTTCCTTGGACATTTATATAAGAATGTTTTAAAGGATTGAAAATGTAGGAATAAACCTGAGGAAAGCCGGACTAATAAATCAATATACATAACACTAAAAAGCCAAAATATTATTATTCCTTTATATTCCTCAATGTTGTTCACAAATTGCTACACAAATGTTTTTGATTAAAAAACCTCTACCATGATACACATTACAGCTAAAGTTATATCTAACAAATTATGTTATTTTAAAAATGTTTTTTGAATTACAAAATAATGATAATAATTTGTATTTAATAATCAAAAACAATTTATGATCTATGTATGTTTATATATTTCAAATCAGTTACAAATTCAATAAACCCAAGAGTACAAATTAGGCAAAATAACAAAGACCAATGAATCCAAGAATGATGTTTATTAAAATATGATGGTGTGTTAGTATTCTCTATAGGTTAACAAAAACAAAATAATAAAAAAAAAAATCATTATGTCACCACACACAATATATTAAAAAAGTATCACATGGTTGGGATTATTACTTTACTAACTGAATAAGTAGTCTACAGAGAAGAAAGGAAACGAATAAACAGAATATAATAAATGCTTAGTGCAGAAAAAGATACATTTTTCTTAATTAAAATCATCCAAAATTGGAATAATAAAAATATAATTGAAAGAAAATGTCTGCTAAAGGTTTTTTGTGTTTGCTTAATTTCCAGCCTAAATTTAAATGCAGCAATTTAACTTAAGTTTTGCGTATTCTTATTAAAGTTGTCCACAATCGGCAACAGTGATTACTTTTGAAGTTTTTCCACTTTGAGATCCATAGGACTCGAGGGTCTTAACAACATCCATACCTTCAACGACACTCCCAAAGACAACATGCCTGTTGTCCAGCCAAGCAGTCTTTGCAGTTGTTATAAAAAACTGACTGCCGTTGGTGTTGGCTCCAGCATTAGCCATAGACAAGATGCCTGGAAGGAAAAAAAAAGGTTAAAAATTTATTTATTTTAGTTTAAAAAAGTTTAAAAATTTTTGTTGTTAATAGTTGTGTCGTATATATACCAGGTCCAGTGTGCTTAAGTTGGAAATTCTCATCGTTGAATTGACCTCCGTAGATCGATTTTCCACCGGTACCATTGTGTTTGGTAAAATCACCTCCTTGGCACATGAAGTTAGGGATTACACGGTGAAAAGTTGATCCTTTGTAACCAAAACCTTTCTCTCCAGTACAGAGAGCACGGAAATTCTCTGCAGTCTTGGGCACTACATCACTTCGCAACTGTCAACAATACATTTAAGTTATTGTTTCATAAAAGGTGAGTATATCAACTTTAATTATAAAAATTTGGTTAAAAAGAAACATGGAGAACAAGCCATTAGTGACTGAATGACAAAACTCATGTTTAGCATTTTTACAAAAGTTAAGATTTCTATATATTTAAGATGAGAGAAAATAGGTTTTTATGTTATTTCAAAAGGAATACAAAATGTCGTGAACAAGATTACCGGCACACTGTCACTGAGCAGGTTTGATGGTTTTATTAAATTAATCACAAACTAATAATTACATATATATTATTTACTTATATATGCAACAAAAAATTATTTTCTAAGTAGTCAGTAATTTTGTCAAATGTCATACAATGTATTGACACAAATTAAATTTTATTTTTAAAATATGCCACCCGTACATTAGATCATTGAT
>CM077102.1:27939737-28003448 GCA_039619505.1 Cimex hemipterus
CCCGTACATTAGATCATTGATCTATTTCTCGTGACAACTAATTTTATCATAAAAATAAAATAGTGCTTGTGAGAAAATGTATCAAGAAGAAAATATATTTCATAATGAGTCAACAATATTTTTCAAATGTCGTGTAATGTATTGACACGTTTTAAATTTTATTTTTAAAATGTGCCACCCGTACATTAATCATTGATGTATTTCTCATGACAACTAATTTTATTATAAAAATAAAATAGTTATTGTGAGAAAATATATTTCATGACGAGTCATAACCATTTTTAAAATATGCCACCAGTACATTAGATCATTGATTTAATAACAGAAGTTCACACATTGTTAAGCTTACTTTTAATAGGAAATAAAATTATTGAAATGATAATGTTACACAGTAAAATCTTGATAATTTAATTTTCACCCAGTTCTACAACGTGCTACTAAAAAGGAGGTGTAACAAAGGCCACAAAAATTCATGCTGATATAAATAAAGTACAATAGTCATAAATTTTATTGCAAGCAAGTATTGATCCAATGACCTGAAACAATTTTCATTTCCTACAAAGATTTAATGATCAAAGTATATATGTATTAACTTGCTGTGTCAGCTACCTGATAGTCAATATACCCAACAATTAAAAATATATATGTATAAAAACTAGTTTATGGAATGCATTTTCATAAATTATTACAAAGAATGTTGGATCAGACTTCTCTGTGAATTTGTCACTCAGCAACCACTGACCATGGCTTGGGTTCAACCATTTCTGGCTTAAACCATGTTAATGCCAGTGGAAATCGGACAGGAAGTTTTTCATCACTCCCAACATTTTAATAAAAAGGCAAAATACAACTTTGTTCATTTGCATGTACAAAAATTTAGTTAATAATAAAAAATATAAACTACTTTATAGAATGCATTTTCATAAATTATTACAAAGAATGTTGGATCAGACTTCTCTGTGGATTTGTCACTCAGCAACCACTGACCATGGCTTGGGTTCAACCATTTCTGGCTTAAACCATGTTAATGCCAGTGGAAATCGGACAGGAAGTTTTTCATCATTCTAAACATTTTAATAAAAGGCAAAATATACTTTCTGCTTTTTTTGTAAGAAATATTTCTAAATGTAGACAAGATTGTAATTGCATCCATATTAGATCCCTTTTGGATTTAAAAATCCCTCGCAATATATATCAATGCGTGCACAAGTAATGAAAAGGTGTCAGAGAAAAATGTGATTTTTAATACATTTACTACACAATCATTTTAGCTACTAGTTCCCTAGAATCAAAACTGTATGAAAAATAATTGGTAAAACTTCTTTTAAAACACAAATTTGTAAGTAATCATTTTTCTCAAGAATCAAAGTGTTGAGCATGTTATTAAACTAGATGAGAGCAAGTTTTACTTGTTACAACTGTTCATTTGCTTGTACAAAAACCTAGTTAATAAAAAATATAAATAATAATTTAAAAAATAAATGTGTAAACTACTTTATAGAATAAATATTCATAAATTATTACAAAGAATGTTGGATCAGACTTCTCTGTGGATTTGTCACTCAGCAACCACTGACCATGGCTTGGGTTCAACCATTTCTGGCTTAAACCATGTTAATGCCAGTGGAAATCGGACAGGAAGTTTTTCATCATTCCCAACATTTTAACAAAGGTAATATATACTTTCTGCTTTTTTTATAAGAAATATTTCTAAATGTTGACAACATTGTATTAGATCCCTTTTGGATTTAAAAATCCCTCACAATCTATATCAATGCAATTAAAAATTAAAAAATGTTAATGCAAATGGAAATCACTCCCTACATGTGAATTTAGATTGATCCTTTAAGCAAACTTTTCTTGAGAAAAATTTAACGGCATATCTTGTTAGATATTAACTCATGTAATATTTCTCACACACCTATATAAATAGTAATAAATCCTGTCATATTTTTCACACAACTATAAAAATCTTACTAAATCAGACTTCCATTATAAGAATCACCACTCAGCATTCATACGATGATTGTTTGATAGCTCCAACCATTTCTGACTTAAAACATGTTAATAAATTTTATAAGTTTTACACCACACAGCATTTTTATGCCAAAAAAATCTAATATTCTATAGTGTTAACTATTCTGCCCAAAAGTTTGAAAACAAGAATTTATTGTTAATACTACATTAAAATAAACTAATGTTTAGAACCCAAGGGTAAAACATTTATATTTACTATGTTTGAGTAAATTTCAACTAATAGCTCAATTACTTTCTTTTAGTACGATGTACCTACTAGTGCTGGATCAGACTTCCGTGATAGGAAATGTCACTCAGCATCCACTGACCATGGCTAGGGTTCAACCATTTCTGGCTTAAACCATGTTAATGCCAGTGGAAATCGGACAGGAAGTTTTCATCATTCCAAGCATATTCTGGTTAACAAATTTAATATTATACACATTGTCTTAGCTAATTTAATGTTATTGAATTTTTTAAACATAATTTTCATTTAAAAAAATTTAAATTCATAAATAAACAATTACTGATGATAGAAAGTGATATTTCAAAATGAATGGTAAATATTATGCTGGCAAAATACAAAATAGAGTATGCTATTTTAAAAAAATATATTTTTCTAAAAACAGAAATTTCATAATAATAATAATTGTTAAAAATAAATTCTATCACTCAGTTGTAAGCTTTGAACTTTTTTAGATTAGAAAATTCTAAAGGAAAAGTTGGAAATCTTGCTCATAACCGTAAATATGACAAATCATCAATAGGAGAATGATAAACCAATAATGCCCAGAAAATATTTGTGCGTTTAATCTGATCAAGTTGGATTAGACATCAGTTTCTTACGACCATAATTTGGGTTCAACCTTTCTGGTTTAAACTGTGTTAATGCCAGTGGAAATCAGACAGTAAATTTTTTTTTTAATCATTCCCAGCATTGAACTTAAAATTAACTTAGAGGTTGATACAATATTACAACAAATACCATTCTAGACTATTCGTCTCATGCAAGGTTCCCATAATAAACAAAACATGAAAATGAATAGGGTAATGACAGGAAATGCACAGAGGGGAGAATTGTGAAGAAGGGGGGAGTTAAAAAGTTAACATCAATGAACCATTCCCTGAAATGATGGATATACAAACATATAGATCATTTCCTTGAATAGAAATATCAATAAACGTATACAGCGTAAATGAAATATTGTAAGTAAGAATTCTACCTTTTTTTTTAATTAGTTTAAGTTTATTATAGTATTTTTTATTCATTTGCGTTAAAGCATATAGACATGAGGGGGAAAAATCATATTACTTGGACTTGCAACTTGTCTATTTTTTGTAGTACTCTTCAATCAAAAGAAGAAATGCAAATATTCCATCTTTTTTTTCAACGAGGGTTGGCAACAGCAGAGGTCGTATAAACCCTCAGAGTGCCGGTGTTTTTGAAATCCACACCAATTTCCATCAGCTTTGTTAATAAATGGAGGACTAATGGTAACTGAATGGTCAGTGTGTTGTGGACGCTCAACTGAACACCCCTTTATCAAGATTTTGTTTCTCACCGTCACCCTTGGCGTATTACTCACACTCCCCTTCACCCAAAGACACAATGACAAAATCCAATTAATAATGAATGGGGGAAAAAATTATTTTTAACATTTTTAACAGTATTACAACTAAGACTCGTGTCCTGGACTTCAATTAGCCCCACTAAGAATTAACACAATATTCGGTGATCTTAACGGCTTATCAGAATCTCAATTTTTAACAAACTTTAAAAAAGCATAGGGAAATAAGCCTAATAAGGGAATCCAGATGGCTGAGTGGGTGAAAGTGTCATTCGATTAGTCACAGACATAGTGGGTTCAATTTCCAGCAGATGGTTAAGCCTTCTTGTGTAAAAAATTATTTTAAAACGTCTGCAAAGTGGATGAATTTACATTGAATATCCATGATAAGGCCAATTGAGGGGAGGAAAAAATACCTAAAGTGCATAGTTATGATTTTTTTGTTAGAGAATGGATGAGCTATCTCATTCATTGTAAAAAATAAAATAAAAAACTCATAATTTGATCATACTTCAAACCAGTTTTCAATACAGTAAATAAATTTTTATATACATTAACTATGTGAGCTATTAATTATAGTTTCAAAGTCCACACCACGGGGATATATTCCTCGAGAGTTTGATTTTTTTCAAAAAGTGAACAATTTCTTTCTAACCGGCTCTTTACCATAAATTATCTACAACATAACTAATATCCGTCATCAGTGCTATAATTCTATTCTGGACATCATGGGATAAGGCCAATTGGAAAAGAAAACACGCAACACCTCGTTGATTATTTATATAATACAAACAGGTCATGATTTCAACGTGTAAAAATAATTTCTAATTTAATCACATTTGAAACCATGTTTTAATATTGTAAATAGATGTCCATATTTGTTAATGGTTAAATTGTAGTTTTAAAGTCCTGATCATATATTCTGGATATATTCCCTGAAAAAACTTGTCAAAAAAACTGAGCATTTTCTTTCCGACCCATGATTTTAAATATACAATTTACAATACACAACAAGCATCCTGGGCAAAAAATAAACTTGTTTAACTTAACTTATATAAATAATATTAAATATAAGTAGTAATTAAGATAACATGCTTAAGTAATACTAGTATTAAATGGATTTATAATTTTTTTTTTTAGTGAAGAAGTCTTTTTTTAAAAGAGCTAAATTAGATTTTTTAAATGGAATGTATTTGCTTAACAGAAAAACAAGGGAACAATTAAAAAGAAACAAAGAAACAGATTAAATTATAGATGGAGTCATTTAAAGAGGTGGGGGAGAGGAACGCATGGCCTAGAACTCTACAGACAAGAAGGGGGGGGATTACAAGTTTTTTTTAAATTATATTAATTAAAAATATTTATCAGTGTTAACGTTACAGATTATTTTATAAACGGCAGAGTTAAAAGTTATTAAAGGACTGAAAATAAAGAAATGGTTAAAAAGTTAAAAGAAAGGGGCAGGAAACGAATTAATGACACGAATAACCATGGCACATGGCGTTGAAAATGTAATAAGTCTAATTCCTCCGGGAGAAAAACCAATTTTCGCTCTGCTAACAGTTAAAAGTTTAATATTTTAAGAAATAATACGACAAATCGGTTAGTTTGATTGTGAAAGATTGAAGTTTCTTGGTAATAACTGGTTTGGAAGGGAGTCGGCAAAGCGGGTCCGGCATCGAGCACCGACAGCCTCTCCCCGTCGGCCGATTAATACTGGATTAAAATAAATGAATAAATAGTTTATACCTCCATAACAATCCGTCCGACGGGCTGGTTGTTCGCCTGCATGTCGAAATAGACCCTCGGTAGAGACATTTCTGCCTTTTTGCTCAAGTACTCTAGCGTGGAAGTGAGAGGCGAGCGTCGAACGAGTATCCGGTTGAAGCACTCGACAGACAAGGAATGTCGGGCGAGAAGGGCGGTCAAAACCATAACTAACGGACAACGGAAGTAGAGAGCGCTTCCACCCCTTTCTACCAATCTTATCCTTAACACAAAAAATATATAAAAAGACAAACAAACAAATATTACAAATACAACTTGGTACAGTTTACAAATAAATAACTGAGTCCGGCTTTTATCCGTCAACGGTTAAAAAAGTAAAAATACCTCTTATATAAATAAACTTCGCGTTGGCGAGAGTCGAGACCCACACTACCACGAGGTCCTATCTAAACTCCCCTTCCAGACATCAAAAACTATTTTTATTTATTTTTTTTTTTAATTTTTTACTATATTTAAACAAGAAATATTTAACAATAAATATAACATGAAAAAAATACACTAAAGCAATAATGACTAAGCATTTATGTAAATTGTTCAAATCTTTTATCATCAATCCTCAACATAATATAACATTTTTTAAAAATAAAAATAAAAATCTACAAAACATTTCCATATTTAAATTGATTAAAAAAAATATAATTATAACAAAGAATACAATTTTTAAGTAACAACAAATATTGATTGGAAAGGGAAAAAGGAAAGGCACGTTTTCCCGCCACGATTCAAAATTTACATCAATTTCCAACTTTCAGAAACCAACTAAACAATAATTATATTAAAACCTGATTAAAACATTATAGTTATGACAAAAAAAAACTGAAATTTTCATATTTTTTATGCACGCCCTTTTTCAACACTATTACCACCGATATTTTTTTTTTTTTATAATTCAGGTATTAAATAAAAGATTATTTGTAGATCGTGAAGTGCGCTTTTGGGGGATGTGGGTTTAGAAAAACATTTTGTTTATCAAGTGCAAAAGTTTCGATTTTTAAACATTGTTTATTTTATTTTTTTAAATTTTTTATTTTTATTTATTTATTTTTTTGGTAAGGTTTTGGTTGAAATAAAAAAGAATGGCACGAGCGATATTTGAACCCACGACCTTTGGCTAAATACTCCGCTGCTCTACCACTTGAACTATTGTGACCGTAAGTCCGTGAGTGGTAGTGCAACGGCATATTTAGCCGAAAGGTCATGGGTTCGAATCCCACTTGGGACACTGGCTTTTTCTTTTCCACCAAAACCTTAGAAAAAAAAGATTAATTAAAGAAATAATTCGGCCAATAGACCACTAAGTATAATAGATTGTTTAAATTATTTAATTTAGCAAAAACTATCTTTGTCATTAGGTTTAATTTTAAACATTGGGAACTGAGCCAGATCAATTTGTTGATTTTTGAGAATGCAGGTGTTAATTTATTATAAAAATTTAAGAGTTTTTGTTCACCGGGTGGTTTTAAGTAAGTGGAGGTAGTATTACTCAGTTTATTACTCAATTTAATTATATAACATAATTATACTATCATATTTAATATAGTTATAATTATATATTATTATATAATGTAGTATTTAATTATTCAGATATCGTGAGACGCAGTCTGGTGTGATGTAGGTATCAGAAAAACATTTTCTTTATCGTGCCGTCGTTTCGATCTTTTATTGAGATCATCTTCAGGGCCTGGGAATTACAAACATAGTTTACATTTATAAAATACATATGGAATTTGTAAAAGTGAATTTATACAATGTAAAATATATTTTATATTCCATCAAAGTATTTCTACACACTCAAAGTGTTTGTCTTCTGTGTAAGTGTGCTATTCTTGAGTGTCGTGTTGAGAGTGCCAGTGAGATTTTGTTGTTTAACGTTTATATATGTTGTTTTTATACATAGAAATACTTTGATGGAATATAAAATATATTTTGCATAGTATAAATTCATTTTTCCAAATTCTATATTTATTTTCTAAATGTAAACTATGTTTGTATAGTAGTATTTAATATATGATTTAATTATACAATATTATTATACTGTAGTATAATTTAAACAATGTTTATAAATCCCAGGCCCAGAAGATGATCCCAATAAAGTTCTAAACGTTGGCACAATAAAGAAAATGATTTTTTAATTGTACATCACACAAGACTGTATCTCACGATCACCAAAGTTAATAATCACTGAATACTACACATGTAAATGTAATTTTCTACATAGAAAAAAAAATAGTTTTAAATACTATATATCATAAATAATAAATTCCTTTAGAAAAATTTGTTTGAAAATATTTATTTGCGTTGGCGGTTAGAATAGTTTGGTTAAGTTCTGCTTTAAGCGTCGCGCCCCTATGTTGAATGTCGAACCGTCTCTTTCTCATCCATAACCGTCATTCTGACTTTCTCCCTCCAAAAAACCCGTTTATCTCTATTCAGTTTCAGTATTCAATAGATGTGACCAAACCGAATGTAAACGGATTGTTTCCGTACAAAATGTACATTAAATCCGTCATTATAGACGGCTTCAAATCTTACGGGACGCGTACTGAGATAAACGGGTTCGACAGAGAGTTCAACGCGATAACAGGCCTCAACGGGACCGGCAAATCTAACATATTGGATTCTATTTGCTTCGTCCTCGGAATTTCGAATCTGACCCACGTAAGTCTCGTGTAAAATGTGTCGTCTTCGATCTCCTATTCGAATTGTTCCAGGTGAGAGCGAGCTCCCTACAAGATTTGATATACAAAAGCGGCCAGGCTGGTGTCACTAAAGCTTCCGTTACTATTGTCTTTGACAACAAAGACACCTCAAAAAGCCCTATTAATTATGAGCAATTCGAAGAGATAACTGTCACTAGACAGGTAGGTCTAACTGTCAACTCTGTTTCTTGTGATTATTTAGAGATGGTGAGATGTGGTCTGGTGTGATGTGTGTTTAGACAAACATTTACTTATCTTGCCAACTTTTCGATCTTCACTGAGATCATTTTCATGGGTTTACATCCATGTAAGATGTTAAAATGAATGTATACAATGATATAAACAGTATGGAAATTTTAGGTTTTTGTGCCGTCAGAAATTCCTAATGAGATATGATAGATGTGATATTTTTGAAGGGATCATTGAATTTAAACACCAGCTAAAATTATACGTCTTGTCAGATATATTGTACACCTTTAATAGTACCTTGTCGTCTACATCGAATGTCACACTTGTGCGTTTTTTATCATCAAATCTTTTACTTAATCAATTCACCTAGTTTTGGAGGAGGTTTCGCTTGAGCAATTAATATCTTTCAATTAATTAAGGTTTTTAGTCGAGATAAGAATGTCAATTTCATAAGCGAGATTCGAACTCACGATCTTCAACTTGATACGCTGCTGCTCTACTACTTGAGGTATCGTGATATCGATCCACTCGGACACTAACTTCCCATCTCAACCCTACCTTTTGAGTTTTCCCTCCTTTTTTGATACATTTAACAATTGCACAAGCGTACAAAAGTTAAAATTAAATTTACTAGTTCCATGGTCTGCTTGATCAATTAATATATTTGAACTAAAAATCTTAATTAATTGAAATGTATTAAACCCATCTTAACCCCACCTTTTGACCACCATTTTTACTTAATGCTTTTGCTTTGCTTATATTTTTTATTGCAGTTTTCCTCATTTCCTTTGCTGGGATTTGATCGTCTGGGAACGTTACTTCCCACTGCAATTCATGTGGGGTATTTAACTGGCGCCAAAGTAAAAGCTGGGATGGCGTAAATTGTATACTTGAGCTTTTTGCTGTGTTTAGGGCCAATTGCAAATATTGTATTCCTTTGGACCATTTATAATAATGATAATTCAATTAATTAAGGTTTTAGATGAGATAAAAAGTCAATGTCACAAACGGGATTCGAACCTACGACCTTAGGCGAGATGCGCCGCTGCTCTACCACTCGAGCTATCGTGACCTCGATCCTCTAGGACACCAACTCTCCATCTCAACCCCACCTTTTGAATTTTAAGTCATGTAGTCATGTAGTATTTTTTCGGCTTTGCTTGGATTTGGGTAAAAACATATTAAATACCGAGGTTTCATTCTGTGATTTATAACCAGATTCCGATACTTTATTGAATGAAAGATAGCCGTGTTATCTGAAAATGTTAGAATATTTTTTTCCTGCATTACGTTTATTACTGTTTATGCAGTAGGCTTTCGGATGGGTGATACAAAGACAAACAGTGAAAAGCCATCAATGGCCATAAATATGTATGAGAAATCATTGCTCTGCCAAATCTATGAACAGAATAAATAAATAAAACTTAACAAACTTCTCACCACCAAACCAAAACCAAATATCAAAGATCATGCAGTTATTTACGATACAAAATTAAAAAAAAAAATGTTAGTAACCAACTAGTTTTAAAAAATAAAACTGTTCTTTTTAATTAAATCAAAATGTAACTAAACTTTATTTCATTTTATTTTTTTATGGGGAAATAGTAACGCTCTGCTACCAGTTTGTCACCCTTTCTCCCCAGATGTTGATCTCTGGGTCTGGAAGCAGAAAGGGGTACAGAATAAAATAACATGAAAACCATAAATATATTTTATCTATTTGACAATAGAGCCCTACTCTAATATTTAAACAAAAATTACTCTCACCTGATTTTCCCTTCGTCCAATCCTTCAGAGACCCTTTCAGTTGGGTCGGGGTTTCGTTCTAAGAACCTTTCCTCTAAAATTTCACTCCTTGGTCTATGACACTTTTTTATACATTGACTTTTTTATACAAGAAGTTGCATTTAGCATACCAGTACATCGATGGCTAAACAAACAATAATTATTTGGGTGGAGGACTATTTTTGTCATGGTGCATTGAATTTTGGCATACTTCAACATATTTTCTTTGTAGATAGTTGTGGCTGGCAAAAATCGTTACATGATCAATGGTTCTACTGTGACCAACAAGCTTGTAAACGATTTCTTCAATTCTGTCCAGTTGAATGTCAACAATCCACACTTTCTCATTATGCAAGGACGCATAACAAAGGTTTTAAATATGAAACCACCCGAGGTGAATTTGTCGACTGAAATACTTTGAGTTATATCCAATGAACGAAATTTTAATTTGTTTCCTTTGTTTCAGATTTTGTCTATGATAGAGGAAGCTGCAGGCACCCGCATGTACGAAAACAAAAAGCTTGGCGCACAAAAGACCATAGAGAAAAAGGACAATAAATTGAAAGAAATGAATGAGGTTTGGTTAAGGTTTATTCAAGGAGGTCAAAGAGAATTTTAAAAAATAATAACGCAAAGTAAATTTTAGATGGTCAATGAGCAAATAAATCCAAAAATGGAAAGGCTGAAGAAAGAAAGAAACCAATATCTGGAATATCAAAAAATACAAAGAGATCTTGAACAGTACACTAGAATATATGTAGCTTGGCAAGTAGTAAAAACAGAGGTAAAATTTACGGTTACGAACATTACGATTTTTAAGTTTTAGTATTGCTTTATAATAATAATAATGAAAATACTTTATCAAGGGCTTGACTTTCATATGTATATAATCATAAATAACATTTTACGTAATAGGAAGCATCTAATATAATAATTAATTATAAAATTAACAATGTATCAGACTTACCTCTACATTTTTCTGAAAAATTTTTATTTAAAAACATATTACAACTGTAATTAAAAATTCTGTGTATACATGTAGCTTAAATGCACAGAACTTTAAAAATTTATTTTGAACTCATCCAATGGAAGCTTTAGTTGTTTAATAGTTTGTGCTCCAGGGTGGGATATTAAAGCCCTATCTATACCTCACCAGAATGATATAATAACAATAGTAATTTATTTATTTTGTCATTTATAGAAATTCATTACCGACTCCAAAGAGCAAAGAGAAAATACATTAGCTAAAATCGAAGAAGCCAAAAAAACTATAGAAGATGGTAAAAACACAATCAAACAATTGGAAGAGAGTATTGAAGAGGGTCAACAGAAAAGGGACAAAGAAAGCGGAGGGAAACTCGAAGAATTGGAATCAAAATTGAGGGAGGTTGAGAAGTTTGAAGCGATAGCACTGGGAAAAATAAAAAGCAGCGACCAAACTGTAAAAGCCGAAAAGGTGAAGTGTAAAGAGTTGGAAAAGAATTTAAAAGATGATGAAAACCTGTTGGCAGCTAAGCAAGCTGAACTGGACAGTGTACAGTCTGTATTTGATACGTTGAGAGAAACTGAGAAAAGAGATGCAGAAGCTCTAGCCGCAGCTCAGGATAAATTTCAAAAAGTAAGCTCAGGACTGTTGTCCAGTGAAGACGGAAAAAATGCTACCCTTCAAGAACAACTCATGAGTAAGATATTCACAATGCTTGACCATATTGTTTATTATTGTTTGAAATAATTTATTTTCATTGCCATTTAGCTGTAAAGAAACATGTCTCTGAAAAAGAAACCGAAATGAAACAGTGTTCGGTTGAAATAAAATCCCTCAAAACTGAATTAAACAACAAAAAACCTCTTTTAAAAAAAACCGAAATGACATTTTCACAGGATAAAAAGAACCTTGAGGTCAATGAAAAAGAACTGAAAATATTACAAGTAATTTTATTTATTTTTGTATTGTTTTAAACTTAACTTACAAATTGTATGTTGTAATCCTTAGGCCAATCTGAGTAAATTGAATTACGAAGATGGGAAATTAGAATCATTGCAGGATTCACTTAAAGTGCTCGATAGAGAGATGAGACAATGTCAAAATGCTGTTAATAATTTCAATGCTAGGTAAGATTTTAAGTATGAAACTATAATTCATTACATTTATATTATTGCTTTCTTTAAATTTAAATTTTATTTTTAGCTTTCCTCAACTTCATTTTAAATACAGGGACCCAGAACCGAACTTTGACCGTAGAAAAGTAAAAGGACTGTTATGTAAATTATTTCAAGTTAAAGAAGAGAGATTTGCAAGAGCATTGGAAATTGCTGCAGGGGGAAAGGTTTATTATTGACTAGTAACTGAATGTGGTGTATTTAAAAATGTACTGATTTATAAAATTGTTTTCAGCTTTATAACGTTGTTGTTGACAACGAATTGGTCTCTTCAAAATTAATAGAAAAAGGAGACCTTACCAGGCGGACAACATTTGCCCCTTTAAATAAAATCCAAGGGAGACGTTTTGATCCAAACATTTTTCAAAGAGCTGAAGCACTTGTAAATATTATATTGCCTCGATAAATTAATGTGTTTTTTAAATGTTAACTTCTTTATTAGGTTGGCAAGGGAAATGTCTTTCCAGCTCAGACATTGATAGAATACAAGCCTGAATATGAGCCTGTTATGTCATGGGCGTTTGGACAAGTTTTAGTTTGCACTACAATCGATGCTGCTGAGAAGGTATCTTGTCATCGTGATGTTCGAAGAAAAGCTATAACTATTGACGGCGACGTTTTTGATCCAAGTGGAGTCGTTTCTGGAGGTTAGTTTATTTACAATAGTACGTTGGTAAGCCATCTCTTTCCCTTTTCATGTGGGAAAATTTAATTAAATTACACGTTACACTCTTATAAGACTTATATTTGAATTTTATTAATTTAATATTTAATAATAATTCTGTTATAGGTGCTGCGGAAAAAAGCCAGCCTATATTACTTTCTTTGATGGAGATAATGCAAACTGAGAAAACGTTGCAAAGGAAAACTCAAGAATATGAAAAGTTAAATAAACAAATCCAGCAGTTGATGCCAATAGCTTCAAAGTAATATGCCCTACTTTTTCAATTATGTAATTTATTATATTTGCCATTTTTATTTTTAGCTTTGATAATCTTAAACAAAAATTTGATTTACGGACAAGAGAAATTGAAATGCTTCGTCAACGTTTACAGCAAACTTCCCATTATCAGCTTCAGCAAGAATTGGAAGCTATACAACAAAGCATAAGTATATTTGATGTTTTATTTTTCTCGTTCTTAAATTAATTAAAATTTTAAATTATTTTATTGTTAGGCGAGAAGGAAAAAATAATCGAAGAATGTAAAAAAGAACTCACAGTGAAGACGGCAAAAGTCTCTGAACTGGAAAATAAATTGCAAAATTTAAAATCTATAAAAGAAAAGGAATTAAAATCTGCAGAAGCTGAAATGAAGAAGATAAAGCAGAAATCAGAAGATAGCAGAAAACAATGGAGGCAAAGGGAACAGGTGTGTAATACAGTGTTTACTCAGTTTTTTGTTTCATTCCAGGTTTTCTCTTTTTATTTCCAGGAATTCGAAACGTTGAAACTTGTGATACAAGAATTAACGACATCAGTGCAAACTGGCAAAGAGGAAGTGTTGAAATGCCAAGAATCTATTAAAAATGAACAAGAAAATACAAAAACCCTCAGTGAGGAACTTACAAAAACCCAGGTAATGTTCACACAAATTTTAGATAGATTGTGCTCTTTGCTCGTATCTGGAGATCGATTAGACGGAAGTATCATATTTTGCATGTTGCAAATCTGTTAGGTGGATTGAATTTTTAAATTGAAGTTTATGTAAAAGTATTAATTTAAGACAATTTTGTCTTTGTAGCAATTTATCTATGCTACCTAACTAACCTGATGTCTTATTCTGTATAAATTAGTTAACTCAAATTTTAATTTCTTTGTATATAGGAAACTGTTAAAGAGATGAAAGCGAAGGTGAAAGCACAAAAAGATGCAATTGGGCAAAAAAATAAGGAAATTCAACACATGATATCTCAGAAGGAGAAGCTAAATAAAATGTTAGGAGAAAAAGAATTAGAATGCATCAAAGAGGGTCATGCTATTACAACATTAGATGAAAAAATATCTTCTGCTCATGACTATGTAAAATTTCTAAACATAATTTTAAAAATAATTAATTTCTAATAAATATTCATTTGCCCCATTGTAGAGAAAAAACTTATCAAAACAATATAAATGGATTAAGGAAGACCGTGAATATTTTGGAGAACCGAACGGTATGTACGATTTCAACGCAAATGATCCTGAAGAGGCCAAAAAGAAAATTGACCAATTGAAAGAATCTCAAGAGAAAATTGGAAAACATGTCAATACCAAAGCTATGGATCTACTTAGCACACAAGAAGAACAAGTAATTTAAAATCTGTTTAGTACTTTCAATTATATTTTTGTAATTTGTTTTTCTTTCTGAATAGTTTCAAGATGTCATGACAAAGAAAGGGATTATTGAAGAAGATAGGTCAAAAATCCTTGACGTTATAGGAGAATTAGATTTGAAAAAAAGGGAGGTCATACAAAACGCATGGGAAAGAGTCAATCATGATTTCAACTCGATCTTGAGTTTTCTTCTTCCTAGTGCCCATGCAAAATTGAAACCTGTCGATGGAAAAGATATGATGGATGGTTTGGAAGTGAGTAATGGATTAGGTTTGTTTTTATATTATATTCATGATCATAATTTTCTAGGTAAAAGTTGGATTTGGTGGCATGTGGAAAGAGAGTCTTGATGAACTCAGTGGTGGACAACGATCGCTCGTGGCCCTTTCATTAATTTTGGCTATGTTACTTTTTAAACCTGCTCCTTTGTACATCCTTGATGAAGTCGATGCCGCTCTAGATCCGTCGCACACTCAGAATATTGGTCAGATGTTAAAAGCTCATTTCAAGCAGTCTCAGGTATAAGATAAATATATTTACTTTTATTGACTATTTTTTAATATATTGATTTGTTTTTCAGTTTATTGTTGTCTCCTTGAAAGACGGCATGTTCAACAATGCCAATGTTTTATTCAGAACGAGTTTTGTCGATGGAATGTCTGCAGTAATTAGAACGACAAACAAAAAATAATGAATTGGTATTGTTTTTATGTTATCATTTTATTTCAAATACAGATGGAGAAATTTAAAGGCCACAGTACAATTCAAACTAGAAACGTGAACGTTTCGTCAGGAATTATTTTTGGTACAGAATCTCATTTAGATTGTAATCGAGATGTGTTGTAGGAATATGAGCTCTCACTTGTTCTTTGAACGCCAATCCAATGGTGTACAGTTCCTTTCCATTTTGTTTTCTAAGTTGGTCCATGCTGTGTAAAAATTTGTCGTAATATCCTTTCCCTCGGCCCAGCCTCTCACCTCTCTCAGTAAATCCAAGTCCTGGTGCAAGTATTAGATCAAGCCCGCCTGAAATATATTTTAACTCTTAACAAGAAGGCACGATTTTTCTTACACTTGTATAGTAAACAGTAAAAGAATATTTAAAATGTTAATGTTAGTTTTTTCAAATATTTTTATATGAGTAAATATTTATATTTTTAAGTCATAGTGTTTTAATGTGATAGTTTTTATTGTATATATTTTTTTAAAATAAATAAATCATTAATATAAAAAGTATTACATAGTCTGTGAAAATTTAATCCTTTCTTAAATATTGTTTTAAAACATAAAATATATAAAATTGTTAATAAATTCTAACGGTGGAAAAAATATTCATTTTTTCATACTGTTAAAAGGTACACTTTTATTTTTATGTTTATTGATTTGATTGATTGTACTGAACAAAAAAGTCTTTAACCTTGAGTCGTGGAATCTTCTCTCTTTTCTGATTCTAGAGGTTGTTTTATATTCCATTTATTTTGTGGCAATGCATCATAATCTTCCATGGAATAAAGCTTCACCATTACCATCACTTGAGGGTTGTATCTGAAAACTAAAATCAGTCACCCTGAATAATTCAAAATCCACAGTTATAATACCTTGGAATAAAACATTCCTTTCCATTTTCTAATATATGCTTTATAATATTATAAGTCTGGACTTCTGCAGGCATGCTCAGGTAAACTCCGATTCTACTACTTGTACGATACTTCTCTGATGATATGAGCTACAACAAATTCAAATAATTAAATGGTTGTGTCACATACGCATTCACACTCACGGTTTTGAATATGTAGTTGGACTGATTTTCAATACTCTCACTGCTGAGCTTATTCAGGATAGCTTGTAACTCGGTCCTGATAGGAATCTTGGCTGCTTGAATCATAGTGACTTGATTATGATCCTCCTTGACAAACATACATTCTTTTTAATATCTCAAATTTTTATCTTTTTATTAAATTTAGGTTATATTTTGGGTTTGACTTCATTAGATGTAAAGGGTTAATGAATGATGTAAAACAAAACATTGATATTTTGTATTGCATGAAAATTTATAGAATCAGACCTAAATCCTTTTATTCACACAAGTATATTTTACAAAAATTGTCTATTTCTCTGCTCTGTTTCCACATGTTAGCTGTACGTTTAGAATTGTCACTACTAAAACTTATCATGTCCTCAGTATTGTACAGTTGAGTCATGATAATCTGAACTGATTGGGATCAAGAAATTAGAAAAAATTCTGTTTAGCTGAATAACGAAAGAGGAAATTAAAAAATCGGCTGCAAATTCTCAAAAAGCACGTTAAGAGAAGAGTGATGGTTAATGTCATCCCTCAGTTTTGGCTTGTCGGGTATGTTTCAGCTTCTCACCATCTTCATTTTTTAATAATATTTTCGGTTGTAATATATCATTGAAGATGGTAAAATGCCCTAACAAATCTGACCCCACTCAATCGCTATTCCAAATAATATTAATGTACTAATGGACTTTTGTCTAGCTAAAAAATAAATAAAAGGTATAAATAATACATATACATGCATTTGTGTAATTTAAATAATGTTTATAAATCCCAGGCCATGAAGATGATCTCCATATAATCATAAAAAATAATATAAATAAGTTTAATTACTACAAAAGTAAAACAAAAACAAAAAGCTAGTTTAAACAATTATTTTGCTATAAATATTTGCAGTATTAGAACACTTTCATCTTTTTTAATGTTCTTTCTTATTTGCTTTTTATTCCTAATACATAAACAACTATGTGTGCATTACTTATTAAGGGATATATCATGCATGTAACATGCATGCTTATAAATACATTCTCACAAACAGTTGAAGCAAAATATATCTTGTCAATAAATCTGTTATATGTGATATATTTACAGAAACTTACAAACACTAAGAATATGGCACCAAAGATTTGCTGTACTCGAGCACAGTTGTCATATTGGGTTGCACACCTACATGCTCTCTAAACGATGCCAAGGAATGACACCTTTCTATTTTATTTTCTATTTCGGAAACATTGAGCAACCTTTCTCTACATGCCAGACAAATGTCATCGCACGGCACATTCATAGTCCTGAGATGGAAAACTAAAAAACTAGATTAAAATCTAGACACCTATCGAACTTGTTCTTGACATGCAAGACCTTCTTGGACGATCCAGTCTTCTGATGTTGCCACCTTTTCTTTACCATATTCTTCACTTGTCCGTATCTATTGTATGTTGTGTTCTCGTTCCCAGACAACTATGTACTACTGTTTTAACGAGATGCTCAAACTCAGTGGGTCTTTTGAACAAAAGCATAAAAAAAGGATATTCCAAGTGTCTCTCTTTTAGAGAAAATTTATTAGTGCTGCATATATGTAGTAGATGGTAAAAAATTGACTCTTAACTATAAAACGCCAACATTTTCAAATAATAGCGGGAACCTTAGAAACCCAGAACAACAATTCAGTAACCTATGTAAGTGAAGTTTGCAGGCATATTGTTTATCTGGAAGTAATCAATTGAAATATCAACAATATTCCGTCGTCCTTAACCGTGCTAATGAAAGTAGAAACCTGTAAGTTTTTATATTTGTTTTGAACATTGTAAAGTAGTTAAACAGAAGGAAACCTGCTTAGGATGAATATAAATCCTGTTGAATCGTGGATTGGACGTAATGAGGCTAGAAATCAGAACCTCACTCTTTTGGGTTGTCCAATATTTCCAGTTTTGCCATTGGCCACCACGTTTATCCAAAAAAGCGGTCCAAAAAAGTTGGTTCATAACATCTTTTGATTTATGTAATAATATACACATATAACATAAATACTGTCCTGTTAGTATGAAAAAGATAGACGTTCATTAATTGTTTTGTTTAGACTTATAATTGTATTTAAAAAAAACTTATATTTTATTACAAGACATTGCTTTCTATTTATAAGAATGATTGAAAGGGATGATGAAAACAAAATGATGTACTTCTGTGAAGATTGCTGTAAAACATTCCGCCATAAAAAGTCATTGGTGAGGCATAAAAACAATTTGCACAATGATAACACCAAGGACAGATTCACCTGTGCCGAATGTTTCAAAGACTTTGGATACAAATGTAATTTGGTGGGTCACATCAAGAAGTTGCATGCTTCAAATTCGAAGCCTTTTGTTATCACAGAAGCGAATTGTGCACTTTGTGGAGAGTACGGTTCAAAGAAATATATTGTCGATCATTATAAGGCAGACCACGACATAAATCTGGATGTTCAGGTCGTCCACTTCGATACCGATGATGAATTTTACGCTTGGAAGGCGAACATTGAGAGCATAGAAATGTGTTTGTTCGTGAAAGAAAGGACCCTTTATACTACAAAAGATGGGACGAGTAAGATGTCTTTTAAGTGCTTTAGAGATGGGAAGTTTAAAAGGAGAGGTAAAAACATTAGAAATGTCAAGTATATGGGGAGCAACAAATTGGATGGTCATTGTCCTGCTAAAATTGACTATTCGTGTACAGATAGTAAAATAAGTGTGACCTATTGCAGGACTCATGTCGGCCATGAGCGGGAGCTTGCCCGACTACCTTTGACTAAAGAGGAAAGAAAAGCTTTGGCTGAAAAAATAGCTCAAAATGTCTCTTTTGACAGTATATTGAATGATATAAGGGAATCTGTTTCTAATGAAAACTTTGAACGGATTCACCTCCTCACTAAAAAGGATCTGTTCAACATAGCTCAACAGTACAACTTAAAATCGCCTAAAGTTTCGAGCAAAACAAAAAATAAAGAAGACTGGAGTGAGTTGAAACTGGGCGATGAAAAGAAGGCCTTCGCCCCCGAAATCGAAACGCAACCCGAACTAGTTGAAATCAGTTCTAACGATTACCAGGAGTTGATAATATACGAAACAATCACCACAGAGGACCAGCCTGATTTGTTTGTCAAGTATGAAGACCACCACAGTCCTGAAATAGTGTTGCCGAGCTTGGACGAAAGGAAAGTCATCTTGCTTCAAAAACTTTCCGATGTTGTCAATAGGGTCCAGACTCATGAAGAATTAAATATACTCTTTCAACTGTACGATTCAGCAATAACAAATGTACAAAGTTCTCAGCCGATTAACGAATACCGAGAATAAATTTGTTTCTGCAAATAAATGTAAAATAATATATTTATTTGTAAAAATAGTCTGTTTTATGTGTATCAAAGTTTAGATAATAAATGACTTTTTATGATATTTTGACATACCTGTTTATTTTTGAATTAGATATTTCCAAAGTTCCTAAATAATTTTTATTATATAATAGGTACAAGTGGAAAATTGATAATTTATCAATTTAAAATTTAATAAAATGATGATTTATCATTAAATTCAAATTAACATTCAGGTTTATATTCAAAATTCTCACCATTTGCTTTGCAGACATTTAAAAACATATACAGGATATTATAGTTTTTTTTAAAGAATTTTGCCTTTTTTATATATTTTCTTATCATCCGATAGTAAAGATAACTTTTGACTTTCTGAAAACAATGAGGCGTCATAATATGAAAAGAAAGAAATAATCTATTTAAATGTTACTTAAATATAATCTATTCATAAGAGATAATATTCAACAATTTGCTTATTAAAATTGTAACGTAATTAAATTTAACTCAATGTTAGTTGTTATAGTTCAATATTAGTTACAACACTGATGTTGGTTGTCTCAAAATAAATGCAGGTTTTTGTTTTCGCTTCACTTTTATACCAGTGGTATAAACAAAACTAATCCACTATGCTAAGGTATACACTGAGCTCTCCTAGTAAATCTAGCTAACACAACCATTAACAATACCATAATTATATTAAAATCTCAAATCCCTAAAAAAAAAGATAATGTCAACCTCCAAAATGAAATATTCAAGCCAAAGCTATTAATAAAGCAGCATCACCAATACGATTAATCAAAATTGTCAACATGCCTGCATTATAAGACTTATAATTTTGAAAATAAATAACCAAACCATATGAAACAAGACCAAGACCATCTCAACCCAACAAAATACTAATTAAGCTTGGACTCACAATTATAAACAGCATTCTCAAGACAAACATCAAAACCAAATATAAAAATCGAATATTATTTATATCTCCAGATATATAAGAGGAACTATACAAAATAACCATAGAAGAAATCAACAAAACAAATGATATAAATATTAAAGATCACCAATCCAAAAGCACAACAAACGACAAACTAACCGAATTTATAGAAACAAGCTCTCAATCTATAAAAATAACCCAGCTATAATTTACAAAACAAAGCCCAGCTACAAACAAAAAACACCCTGCCATAAATAAATAAAAATAACTTAACAAATACAATATTGCTTACAGTAAAAATGTACACATTAAAGCCTATTTATCTCTCTTTCTTTCTCTACTCTACCTCTCTCTATTTTAGTAAAAAAAAAATTAATTCACTCTATTCAAAAACAAAATAATGTCTAAGAGTGATTTTCGCCAAATTTATTTCTATGAAGTTGAATGAAAACTTGGGTGAAGTTCAGCTCAAAGTATTAATGATATTTGGGGGGACAAGTAACCATAAATGAATCTGCAGTGCAGTGTTGGCTTCAAAAATTAAATAAAAAATTATGACCTCACGAGAAGAAGGTGATGGCCATCCTTATGCTGTTGGCACAACCAATTAAAGGCTATAGTTGATGCTGACCGTACTGTAATGAAATTATCGAAAACTGGCATTTATTGCCGACATTAATCAATCAAAATGGGCTTATCCCCCTTTACAACAACGCACGCCTACACATTCCACAACAGACTCTGGCAACTTCATGAGTTGGGTTTCGAGGCTTTACCGTATTCCCCATACTCAATGGATCTTTCTCCTTCAGATAATTGCTTTTTTAAAAACTTTTTGTGCGAGAAATGATTCAGAAGCCAGAATGACATTGAAAATAATTTCAGCAGTAGAACCCCATAGTTTCTCGTCTTCTGGGATTGGCATTGTACTTGGCAAAAATGTGAAGGTATACATTTTATGGTAATGGAAGTTATTTCGATTAAATATATTTTGCTGAAGTTATATTGTACCTCGTTTTCACTGTGCACCAAAAACCTGCATTATTTTTGCGTCAACCCAATAGTAATTTGATCATTCTATCTAGTGTACGATTTTTATTGAGGTCATGTTGGGTGTTGGTCATTTCCAATCTTGATTTTGGGAGGTGAATTTGACCATATAGCAAAGATGTCAAAAAGGACTAGCCAATAGACTCTGAAAAAAATCGGCAAACATTAATTAATAAATGGTGGAAGTAGTTTATTACTTCTTTGTCCAAATCAATTCTATAACTTCAGATGTACATCATTTTTAAACCAGTAATACAGTTATCACTTAATTTGTCAGGTTGTAATTCTTGAATATCTTTTTGCATGTTGCTGACACTTCAGCACCAATACAGTCAGAACATTCTTGATTAAATTAGATGTAGAAATGTTTTAGATTGTAATTTTGAATATTTTTTTTTGAAAACAGAAAATTGGGAGATTCAGGATATCTCAATCTCCGGACCTTCCCTATTTCATTCTATATTAAGTACACCAATTAGCTCACATAAACTTCAACAACTTATCTCTTTGTAGGGTCGTCATCACATGCATTTTTAATCTTCTTAGAGATGTCATAATTTCTTCTGGCATTTTCATTTTGTTCACAATTTGTCAACAAATGTTTTATGATTCCAAAAGGAGCCAATGAAACATCTAAAAACTACATTTTTTAACGAAAAAAAAAAGATTAATCAAAAACAGAACAAAATTTAAGGAACTTCTGTTGTACCTATGTACCATGCACATTGTACATTTTGTATAAAATACAGACTAGAGAACAAATGTTTTTTATTCTATTGTCAAAGAAATGAAATAGTTGGATTTATAAGTGAAAAATTAAAATGTTTGCTTTCGTCTCGGATTACCAAAATACCAATCTAAAGACAAAAATTGTCGACATTTACGGTAACTGTAATGAATCTGATTTTAGTTATATTATCAAAGAAATGGAAATTACTGGATCCACTGTTGAAAAATTATCTGAATTATACGTTCGTCTATTACCTCAGGTTACCAGTTTGTGTGTCTTTGGAAAAAAACAAACAAAAAAACTGACATTTAGTGATGCAGTTTGAATGATAAAAATGAAGTGATACAAAATGGGTTGAGTTATTTCATAAAATAAATGGACTTGCTATTACTGATTAGAAAAAACAAAATTCGAATGGTTGGAATCACGTATAAGAAAACGAACATCAAAGTTGTTCTATTTAAATTAAAATATGTGAACAAAAACGGATTTGTCATTTTTGTCAGAATGTGCCTTTTCATACAACCAGTTTCAATTAATGAAAAGGGGGCGTCGGTGGCCGCAAGGTTCCATCTTTGACACGGCGCTCATCACTGTAAGGTGAAGGTCCCAGGTTCGAATCCAGTGGCCCTGCATTCGAACCCGACATACTTACAAATGGGCCTTTTTTTCAAAAACACCGGCAACCTGAGGGTTTATATGACCTCTGCTGTTGCGAACCCTCATAAAAAAAAGGTTTTAATTAAATTTTTACCCTGTGCTAGTATTGATTATAAGTTATTTCTTTATGTATATTAGGCTTGAAATAAACGAGCCAAAAAAATACAAAATCTAACCCTAATGAGGTCATAAGTCCCTACATGTTTGTTCCCATAGTCATCACTTTCCAAGCTAGGTCTTCATAAAGACAGAGCTTTGTCGTTCGTGAAGACCACATTCAAAAATAAAGTGTTTCCATTTTTGTGAGTTGTACAATTCTTCACTTTTGTCACGCTTCCGAAGAATATTTGTTCACTTCCACCTTTCAAGGTTAACACTTTATTGCCGAAGCCTCAAACCATCGTGCAACTTACCTACATTCTTTAAACCTACTTGTTTTGGGTGACTTGTTTTGCACATTGATCAGCTTTCTCATTCGTTCATTCCATCATGTCACTTAACACATTGCGACTCCATTCTGCACCTAAAACCCTGAGAGCTCCCCACTAAGACCCCTAACAACTCTTTCGATAATTGCGAGGTAGGTGCATCAGTTTTGTTTTGGAATTGACGCCACATTATTGCACGGGCTATTACTGAACTTATTTTTTGTAATATCTTAATATCATATCTTCCTGTGATGTTAAATTCCAAGGACTCTCCCATTCCCTTGCATAATATAAGTAGCTCAGATTGACTTTCGTGCACCAACTAACGACTTTTTTTATTGCACAAGCTGTTCCGTTATCACTCACTCACTCACTCACTCTCTCTCTCTCTCCCGCAGTTTTGAATTACTTTTTATTTTGTATTAATCAGTAATAATTAAGTAATGTAGTTTGAGTTTTCCCAGATTTTTCTTACTAATTCTCTGGTATAGCTTTGCTTTGACAGTTTTTGTTACAGTTTATAACTCAATATATTTATTTGAATCTGAAATCACAATTACCTTTAAATTTCCAGCTAAGGAAGTTTTATTAGACAACACGCCACATAGTATAGGCCAGATCTATTTCACTTACAATACAATTTTTACAATAATTTCTTCTCATAATTTATTATAAACATCTTGAGGGGGTCAATGATTTTTGGGGAATTGGGACAAATAATATGACAAACTCTTGTAAGCGCACTTTATTTAGCGAGTTAAATAAACGGATTGTTTTCTTACATCACATTTGAGATCATGCCATCATTGCTGATCAAAATACAGAAACACTAGAGAAAGGAAAATTTAAAAAAATGGCCATTCATTAATTTCTGTTTCAGGACACAAAACAAATAAGAGATGAAGATTTTGTAAATTATAGAATTTTAATCTGGTGGTACATACAAATAGAAGTACAATTTATATAGATGCATTTCACCTCTGAACTAATATGGTACAAAGATTGACATTAAGTAAGTTGCTTATGGGACAGTAACACCGTTTTAGGGCATTCCTGGCTTATGTTTTCAATTCACAATTTTTAAAAAAATTTTTATTTTAGAACACGGCTCAAAAGTTGATTACAATAGCAGTGACTTAACTCGTGAAAAAAACGATTGATGGCTTAATTTTAATATTTAAATACTTATCACTTTAAAGAGGGCAGCAATAATAAAATTTCAATTATTGCCATCTAAACATATTTTTGATTGGTAAATTACTCGATTGAAAAAGTTTTAAGTAGGATTTCCTATTACATTATAAAAAATTATTAATCTACATATCACCCTATGATAAAAAATTATTATATCTATTTATTCTTTATTTATTTCTAAGTCTAATTACTGGAACAAATGATTTGGCATTACAAATGTTCAGTATCATCACTTATTTTTTTATTATTAATTAATGAGCACAGACGGTTTTATAACAAGAATTGCTCTCAATCACAATGCTAAGGGAATTACAAGTACATGGCAGTAAGTTATTCAACTTTCCAATACTTTTTAACTTCATTTAAACAATCACTGCCGATACTTAATTCTAAAAGCACCTATATCATGTATATTTACATATAAATATAAAATTGTGTATATTATAAATCGAAATGCCAAAGACGTTTATAAAATTACATTTAACTAAAGAATTTTTTTTTTAATTCTCTAATATGTTTCATTTATTCAAGGCACATCAGCCATTGGCAATTAAGAAAACAATGTACATCT
The DNA here is from genome assembly GCA_039619505.1 of Cimex hemipterus. Classification (NCBI taxonomy): domain Eukaryota; kingdom Metazoa; phylum Arthropoda; class Insecta; order Hemiptera; family Cimicidae; genus Cimex; species Cimex hemipterus. The sequence goes on from CM077102.1 coordinate 27,964,965, forward strand.
AATTGTAACAAAATCAAATAATTCCTACTTTGGAATAAATAGATTCATGGACACTTTTTCTCGTTGATTATTCTGTTTAAATATAAACTACCTATCTTAAAATATTAAATAAAAATTCTAGGCACTTTATACTTACGCATACAACACTAGTGAGCAATATACTTCTTTGAAACAACTTACACAAAACAACACAGTTGAGTTTATTTCACAGCGGCCCAAACTTTCTTCTTGTGAAATCTCGCATAACCGCACTTAGATGACATCATCCGCCGCACTCTCGACCTCCCATACTTATATCCTAATCTAACACTGAAAAACAACATTTGAAAACAATTATTTAAAAAAGTACGACATATAAACGGCCTTTGTTAGTATAGTGCATGTTTTAAAATGGTAAAAATAGAAATGTGATTATTACTCGTGTAATAAAAACCATCATGAAAAAAAGTGTCCCAATGTCTAATATATAAAACTTACATTAAAAAAAAAAAAAAAGGCTGTAAAAAAGTGTTTAAACTGGGTATGAGCCATGCAGTTGACTACTACGCAGCAAAATAAAATAAAACGGAGACTGATTTTTAAAAACTAATTAAAGCAAGATAAAAAAAAATATAAAAAAATACTAAATCTGAAAAGATAATAGGGTGTCTCATAAATTATACTGAATGAACTATAGAAGTCATAAATTTTTTTTTTTAAATAAAAGCTACTTTGTACTGTATTTTTCATGAAAATATTACAATGATTTGTAATACTATCTTCTTTTTAAGTAGTAACTGTTCCAATACTGACTGTATTTTATTATTTTATATTTTGAACAAGCCTTTTGAATTGTACGCTTCATTACTGTTGGGCACGCTTACAGTTTATTTAATTATACCAAATTCATTCTCAAGGAAAAGCCACCACCATAATTCCTTCCATAAGTAGCATACCATAACACATTGCATATAACCCTTAATAATACGCAATCAATATAATAATAATTAAACAAAAAAACAATGCACAATTACAAAAATTGTTTAATATTATGTAGTACTAATATTGTATGAACATTAAGGGCGAAGTTGTTGCCAGAGTAGATTTTTAATTAGAAAACAAGACAGACATATAACTACATATAGTTAAAACTTATACCAATAATTTGCAGATGTGCAATGGATGGAATAATAAAGTAAAAAATCACCGAATGTTTAAAAAAAATATAAACAAAAAAAAAGCCTAGCTTTGAACGAAAACGTGGTTTTGACAAGAAAATATATAAAAACTATAACTTTAATTTTTTAAACTGAACAAACAATCAGAACTCAAGTGTGTCTATTTTATCAATCCCAAAGCAATCAATTCTGCTTGGGCGATAAGAATTTTGTTCGCCAATACACGAATAATCTGTTTAAAAGGTTGAAAATTATTGAAATTCAGAAAACCAATTGAAACTGGTTGTTCCTTCATAGCTGGTTCAACTAATGAAAAACTAAAAAAAATTTCATTTAAATTTTGGCTCATATAGCATAAAATTTGATCTTCCATGTTCTTCTGCCATTTATTCCACGGCTTACCAGTGTCTGTGTCAAATGTACAAGAAAATCAGTAAAAAATGATTTAGTGCAATGTTGGGACCAGAAAGCTGTTGGACAAGTGGATTGAATTGAAGATCTACATTTTGGATTGTTAGGTTTGAAATGCTGACTTAAGGCTCTATTCTTTCTGCAGTTTCGTTGTTGATGTTTGTTGCTTTTACCAGAAAGCAATTTGTGAGACTGGGAAATAAATAGTGATAAGAGACTACAGAGGGGAAAAGAGGACTTCTGCACAGAGCAAGGCTAGGAGGCTAGAGAGAAATTAATTTTGACAAGGAAGGTGTAAATTTAGAAGGAATGGTATACATGGGAGATGTGTTAAAGAGGGCAACAAATGCGTTTCCATACCTTGCCAGACTTGTGGCTCGTTTTATAAACACTGCTCTCTCTTCATCTCCCTTCCTTACCTTCCTGCACATATCTAGTATTTTTAGATGGATTGAATTTAATAGAAATTGAATTTCAATTCTCTACATCCAAATTGGTCTCAGGAGGATCTTATAGTGAGTCTCCATTTGTGAGACCAAGGTGACTGGATGTTGTCAGCAAAAGAGCGTATAATATTGTTAAGGCAAACAGGAATGTCGTTTATGTATATCGTGAATAGGAAAGGCCCTAAGATGCTGCCCTGGGGACACCCGATTTAATGGGAATATAAGAAGAAATAGATGCAGAAACTAGTGGTGAGGCAGGACATTATTATCAGTTTCAGTTATTAATATTTGTTTTTAGAAGGATTTTCCCTTGCAGTACATATGAATATGAATGAACAATGGACATGCCTGACATTAAGTAAAAACAGCATAGAGCCAAAATGTCGCCAAAAACAAACAACAGACTGAAAAGAAAAAACTACAAAAGAAGGATCAGTTTCGATAAAATTCCTGTGAAATGATTAAATGTTTTGTCAGAAGTTAACCATTCTCATCAATGATTTGCGGACAAATTATAATAAAATTAATTCTTAAGAGAGTGTAAAATCTATTAAAAAGCTTGTATCTACCTGAAAATGCTAAAAAAAAAAAAAAGCGCTACACCAAAATATTCTCCTGTTATATAGACATTATATAATTTATGCAAGTCAAAATAAAACATCCTAGCAATAAATGTGTGTGGAACTCAATTTTGAGCTTCTCTCTGCAGTTTTAATCTCCCAGTTCATATGTACATGAAAATAAATAATCAAAAAATTGTTTGCTGTGAAGAACAAATCTATCATAAATTACAGTTTGAAAACAATGCAAGCAGGGTACACGACTGAATATCCCTGGAATAATATGCATCTGCCAATTCATAGAAATCATGATCTAATAATTCATTTCTACAAGACATGCTGTTCCAATCTCTTTTGTGCTTGCTTCATACTATAAAATAATTGATTTCTTCTTTAACCCACCTTCAGTACAACTAAGACCTTGTTGTTTTATTTTGATCCAGTTTCTTTTTGTACATTCCTGAAAATTCAAATAAACCAGCTAATAATTAAATTATCATTCCGCGCTAAATCTAACCTCAGAGTTAGGAGTACACTATTAAAATCTAAAATAGTAGTTTCATTTGAAAAGAAAAATGGAGAAAAATAACAGATAAATACCAACAAAGTTTTTTTTAACACTCCTGACTGCAAAATTATCTTATCCTAGGAGAGGACAAACTTCTTTTTGTAGGCAAATGTAAATATTATCCTTTCTTTTAAGCAGTTCAAATCCATTCTTGCTGTCAAGTTTAAGTGCAAGGTGAGAGAGAAAAAAAATCCAATATTCATTCAAGTATGATTTGGTAACAATCAATCAACACAATAAATGATGAGAAATTTGTTAAAATCTGAAGTTTTGGTTAAACATAGCTTATTATTATATTAATGATATATAATTGGTGATGCCAAGTGGTTTTGAATTTGAATTTTGGCCATGTTTTTTTGTTTTTAAGATTAATTTGAGAAAAGTTGGGACTCCTTGTCCTCCTCGACATTCAACGGGTGAGTAGTCGGACATTAAGCTAATGTCCCTTTTGAACAACAGGAATTACTTTATACTTTACATTTGATAAATTAACAATAAAATGATATAACTATTGTATTATTTGTAAAAATTAATATATGAAACGTATATATGTAGTGTTTTTATACTCACTTTCAAGATATTACAATATTGATCGCTGTGATATTTAATAAGATGGTTTATAAAAAAAAATAAAAAAAAAAAAAAAAAAGTCAGGACACAATTTAATGTTATTAGTTTAGTAGTATTTTTCTTTGGTTCGGCCTGCCATAGTATGGATGAAGCCTATTCTCACATATACAAAAAAAAATTTATGAATTTTTAAATTAATTAATGACCCAATTATTACTCTGAGGTGATGGTCTTAATATGGCACACTTGTACACAAAATTCTTACAATTTTTTCTAAAGATTATTCTAAACAAATCCATTTTGCATGATACTACGGTATTTGAGATCTTATATCCACTTCTTACAGAGGGAGTGCCAATCAATTCTCCGATTATTTTCTCCAATTCCTCCATTCTTACTATAATATGTCATGAACTAATTGTCCAATCACAATGCTTGATCTCATTTTATCTGCAACTTTCTAGTGAAGATTTTCGTTTAAGTTTTAATGCATATGGTTATTTTAAGACCTGTCTGTTAAATTTCTGAATACGCATTTCAAAAATGGCCGGAATTTATGTTCCTTCTTCTCAAGTACAGCTTATTGTACTATACCCTGGCTCCATTTTTGGGGGAGGGCTCACAACACAAAGTGAACTTGAGCCCCCGTTGTACCAGTGTTCTTCCATCGAAGAAACTCATTTCTGAAGGGGGTTGGGAATAGAATCAGGGTCGCTGAGATCCGATCCCGCAACTTCCATAATGAGTAACGTGTTAATTTCCTTTAATTGCGGCCACCGGTCCCCTTAGGCGTCAGAAAAATTCCAGAGGCGATGGTGGGGATCGAACCCATGACCGCGGGGTCTACTAGCCGAGAGGCTGACGCCTTAACCACTCGGCTACCGCGGCCCCCTATTGTTATTTACTTGGCTTTTGTTTGTTTAGGGATGGTTATGGACATATCAATATGACATATCATTTCATTGGTACCACACAATACTGCTGATGTTGAGACCATTTCGACTGGATAGCTTGGTTCCTATGTTAGGATTTATCCATTTGTAGGCACTATTCTGATCTGTGTAGACCTTTTAATTATTAAATTGAGCACTTCTGATGCTCCAAATTGCAAATTGTTTACACCAAACAATACGGGAAAACTCCAGTTCAAAGTTATATTTACATAAAATTGATTCCATACTACATATTTACTTCATGTGGAAAGTTGAAAAATCCAAAAGCAAAATTTCCACTCGCATTTAGTGTTTCGGACGTTTCTGAACATGTCTGTAGTCAATTGTAATCGGCAAAATGAATTTTTATAAAATTTTCAGACACTGTGCAAGTTGGTTTGCAGACAGTCTCTTATATTGAATGTCATCGCAATCGTATCAACAATATCATCTATGCATGCGCAAACGTAAAATCGCGTAAAACAGCTATATGTCTGAAACCATTTGTCAGATTCTTAGATGTAACTTAAGCTCTACTGCCCACACATATGGAAAACTTTTTTTGCCAAAATTTCACACCAAACTGTGCAGAAAAAATTTTAGTGTAATATTTTTTATTGCCTTTTTCAATGCCAAAATTGGTCGAACCTCCCCTTATAATTAACACTCTTTCTGTGATTACACCCTAGTTTTTACACTTCTCGTCATTCTTTGATCGAGAAACCATGGAGGAACGTAACAGAAGAGCTGCTGACGATGGCTATAATAAGTATTACGTATACAATTATTAATCTATTGATAACAATTTGATAGCCAAGCAGCCATTGAAGCACCAAGCTCAAATACCATTAGTTCAAGATTGTGCTGAACTGCAAAACCAAATTAAACGTATTAGTTATGTAGAACAAAGTCAGCCTTTGCAGGATACCAGGACATATGGGAGTAGAAGGCGACATAAAACGGATACCCTTGCAAGGTTACTACACTGCTGACAGGACCTGAACCCTTCTGTGGCATAGGAACCCATGCTATTAACAAATATCTCAGAGAAAAGGACAAAAAGAAAATGAAGGAACTATTGAATTGGATTGGACACAGACAATCCAAGAATCTTCTAAACAATTTTGGAAGAAAAGAAATTACTAGAACGTGTCATCAAGGGAAGCAGGAACAAACTGTGATTCCTAATAGAATTTCTAACAGGACACTTTAAGTGAAACGGACACTTAAAGAAGATTAGAATAATCCAAGATGGCACATGCAGATTCTGCAAAGGCAGAAGAGACACCATCACAAAACAGCGAAGCTACACTAGCCCACAGGAGGAAATGTTTTGGGATGTACATTGTGACCATAGAAGATCTTCAATCACTGAAATCAGGCCTATTAAACAAGTTTCTTGATGAAATAGGACTCACCGATGTGCTTTAGGCAACAGAGAATACATTAACCCTTAAAGGGCGCAGTATTTTACACCCTGAATATTACATCTACATCTAATAATGATTTTAACGAGTTAGAGATCTGGTTCTACCTCACCAGAAACCAGATCCCAAACACGTTAATCATCTGCATCAAAATAATTTTAACATTATCCAGTCCACTCAGGTAAGATACTCTTTTTTTCTTTAATTTTTAATTTTTACTTCTGACCGTACAATTAAATGTACTTACTAAAGCTAAATATTTAGATTAATAAAACTAAAAATAATTGTACCAATTTAAGGTTATTTTAACAAAATTTAATAGTCTCACAATTATAGTGATTTTCTTATCATTCTTGTGTAACAGTTGTGGTGTAACCTTTAACCTTTAGCACATTTTTAGCAATACTCTTAAACTATTATCTCTATTTAAAAAAGAATAAATAAAGCGTAAATAATATAAATGTATTTCCTGGGAAAGATAATATTTACAGTCTGTGTTATAGAGACATGAAAAATTAAATCCTCAAGTCAATAGAGAGAAGAGGTGTTTGTATAACAAATTCAATATGTAACTACGGTACAGTTTCTTCAAGCTTGCTTAAACTGTAAAAAGACATGTGATTGTTGAACGCAGGAATACGATGCGATATTTAATATCTTTGAAATTGAACATGTACTCACGTTGTTTCCTCAGATGGGCTTCCACTGTGATGGGCAACAGATTGAGATTCGTCCAACGGATTTTCATTCGCGTTCGGATTGTCGCTCGAATAAGGCTGGAAAAAAATATATCAGTAAATAAGTGTGATTAAAATTGAGAACAATTTTTATAATGTGATTTTTTTTATGTCTGATTTGTCGGAGGCAAATTTTTCCGACGGTTTGTTCTAGGTTTCTTGACTGGTTGTATATGATGCAGACAAGTTAATAAAAATATTAAATAAAAAGAGCACATAGAAAATTTAAAATTTAATTTAAGCCTGACAAAGACAAGTTTAAAATTGCATAATGAAAAAAATCATAAGTTTTTATACAATGTCTACTATTAAAAAAATTAACCTCCTTTTGAAAAAAACCCTCACGGATACACAGTCTGATCAAAAATGGTATCCAACTGATAACATTGCCAAGAATCTATTAATGCAATCGTCAACGAAAATGTCAATTTCAAGTTTAAACAAAATCATTACAATCATAACAGTGAAATTTGGTCATTACCGATCAGTACTAATTAGAGGATAGGAAGATTGAAATGATTAGAAACTATTTAAATTTCAGGTTCATCACCCGAGAAATCTCACAATTTATCAGAACAATGTCCACCTTTTTTGTTGCTACCTCAAAACTTATCGAGGGGGAAATAAAAATTCCTCAAAGTAATTTATTAATTTTGTCGCCAAAATGATAATTTTTTCAAATTTTATTTTTCTAATTTACTAACTCCTGAACTAAATTACACACATTTGACTACTTACATCCAATAGTTCTAACTATCTACTCTATAGATTTTGACTAATTTTACTATTGTATTAATAAAAAGACTTTTATTCGTAAATATTTACATTAAAAAGTAAACAAATATAAGCTGAAAACATTAAATCAAGAAATCACTAATATAAATATAAATAAGTCACAAAAGCCAATATAAATATATAACATCGACTGCGGAATGTTAAGAAAATACCAACATTCACAGTTCGTTTGGCAAAGTGGACAAGCCTATCCTGTTTAAATGGCTTGTCCACAGACATGCCTTAAGTCCCATATTTGAATTTTCCACCACCTAAAGACACCAACATTTAAAAATTTACAATTTAAATTATGCATTCACATATTTTATATCCAGAGTATTATTTTTGTAGAATATGTTTTACTTTTAAAAAACTTGAAAGGTTATTTTGAAATGCTTGATATATATTTACTGACAACAACCAAATATAATTATGCGTGTATTTTTATTACGAGACGAACATTTAGAGTTTTATAATAAAAAAAAGTCATATTCTTGTATAATTTGATCGTACTAGGCACCTTACTTTTCTAAATTCTATATCGACAAGACCACTAGTCTACATATAAATTATTACCTATATTCTGTTGGTTGGTACACACATAGGGGGGTTTCTACTGTTTGAACACAGCTATTATTTAAAAAACATTTCACTTACAATACTTCAGTTTTTTATACTGATGGTAAAATTTCCGCAACAAATGGTCCTCAGGTGAAAGATATGAAAATGTGTATTGTTACGATTAAATCATAATGCTAAAGTTGAAAGATGGATTTGAAATTCAATTCAACAAGCAATGTGAATCTCTGAAAGGATTTCACGGAAACGGATACGGTCATGTATTTTCTTTTCATCCGATTTTCAAACTCCTTTCTTTTAAATGAATGACCTACCATCCAAAATTTTCTTTCAGAGCTCCACATCGAAATAATAAAAGTTGTTAATTTATACAAAGCAGCAAACATTAAAAGAAAATAAAAATAAATGTTGGATGAAAACTGCAGTAACCGCTGTCTGCTATTAAAATTGTAATAATACTGCCAATAAGAAAATACAATAAAAATATATAAAGTAAATTGTGCCATAATATAATACTTTAAAAACTTTAATCTACTTGTATTATAGCAATTCAATAAAAAATAAAGTAATTAGTTAAAAGAAAAAAAAATCATAAGTATGTTATTCTAATTTATTTAAATAATTTAATTTAAATACTTTAATTCAAGAAAAAGAAAATTATTATAGTACAATAAAGAAATCACTTACTGTTGAATTTCGAGGCTCAACACAAGTCACATCTAAATGGATTTGTTCACGGCACTTAAGCTCTAACAGTTTTATTCCTAAACAAAATAAAACAAACAAGGCGTTAGAAAATAAATAATTTAAAAGAGAAACTTTTACAACTACCTTCAGTCCTATTGTTATAGTATCTAGACTCCCAAGCATCAAACAGATAATTATAATAGCGATTCCCTTCGAAGTATTGGAGAAACGTGTGCGTCCTCTCTGTCGGGAAAACTTTCTGGAATCTGAAATTGAAGATTGAGTCGGGTATTGTACAAATATCTCAAAAATAGGGACTTACTGTCCAATTTGAGTCAATTCATCTTCGTAGATCACAAGATGTCTAATATCATCGGGCGTTAAATCTGTTAAAATAGAATCTTTATACTGAAACAAAGATAAAATAATGTGTTAATTAATATATTAATTTGAATTTTGTTTTTTTCAAAAAGATTCTTCTTACATATTCCCTATCTTCTACTTTATCGAAAAACAATTGTTTGCTCTTTTCAGCAGGTGATAATCCATTCACAAACAATCTATGGTCATAGCACAATTTCCCTTCTATTCCAAATCTTTTACTTAATTCATCCTGTAAATGAAAGTGTTTTTTTTAAAATTACATAAACACCCTAATAAATGAGTTTAAACATCAGAACTAGTCCAAGTTAAAAATCCAAACATTGACTGTGATAACAAGGGTTTGTTTTGTACTACAGAAAAATTTCCTTTTACTAACACTTCTTAAAACGTGGGCACCACCCTTGATTAGAAAAGAATTCTGATTCCCCGGTGACTTCCCGTTTATATTTTCTATAATACAAACACCCGCAATAATAAACGCTATTCAGGACTCCCGAAAATAAACGTTTTCTGAGAAACGCTATTTCCCTGTTCCATTCGTAAGATGCTGGAATTGAATTCAACCTTTACAAGGCTGGCTGAAAAAGATATAAAAAATCCTAAAGGTATGGCACGACTGGGGATATACTTCTAGAACTTTTTATGAAAACAGAAACATAAGCTTGTAACAAAAATTGAGCAAAAAAATCTATGAAAAAAAAAAGAAGGAAATAAAACAAGAACATGACGGCTGGGTGTTAAGATGTCTGACTGACATTTACCAATTTTGGGTCTCCTGGAAGCCTATAGGATTTTAATTAAGAATAGTATGAAAAAAGGATATTGTGTATTGGTTTGACCCCTCATCCGTGATGCCCAATTGGGAATTAAGCTCTTTTGCACAGCAGGAATTACTTTACAAATATCTCGCCCCGACTCACAAAAGTGATAATTTTACTAACATGTTAAAAATAAAGCGATAACTTACCTGTTGAGCTTGTGTCAATTTATTTGGTATCTGGAATCCAGCTATATTTAACAAATCTTTAACCATTGGTCCTTTCACAGCTAAATCAAGTGGTGACGATGAATGCAATGATGGTGATATATTCACCTATAATTTTATAAAATAATAATTTTTTACATCTAAACTATCTGAATCACCCACCTCTAATAACCAAGGTCTTAGATTTTCATCTAACAAAACATCCACACCAAAGAGTTCATAAGAACAGTATCGAGATGTCAAATTGGAATTTGACAATTGACTGATTGAAGACTCCCCACTGATCATTGTTTTAATTACCAGCTCTTCCAAGCTAGTCCACAGTGCATCCATATTCACCGATCCTTCTAGGTAGGTCCAGAGGGACTTGATTGTCCTAAAATATATAATTTTATTTACTAGTACTTAAGAATTTAATGGAACAACTTACCATTTATGACCGGTACAAGCTTCAGCATCCTCATTTTGTGCATAATTATTGCTAAGTTTATTAATGCTGTAGTTTGTTAGATGCATATACCTGTTATTGAGTGTTGAAGGCTCATCAGAATATTTGACTAAAATCATGATTTTTTTTTTAATTGATAGCGGATCAACTAATCAACTGAATATAATTTACCTGAAGCGAATCTCACCAATCCATTCTCGTAAAGGTAGATTCTTAATGGATTAAATGTTGGCACCAATACATACAACCTTAAATCGAACTTATTTCCATTGATTAGATAAGGGTTTGAGATGTACTTTTGCACTATCACAGGAACCTTCTTTGGTATCTGACCCCACTTGTGCACAACTTTGATCCCGGTCCCTCGAGCCGAAGCGGGCTGTATAGAACCATTTATGAAGAGCGCGTACAAAATGTGTGTAACACGGAATACTTACAGGTTTTACAATCCATTTCGCTTTGGATCCTGTGCGATCCCAAGCTTGACGGAGTAATTTCATATCTTGTGGAAGAATAAATGTCCGAGGAATGAATCCAAATCTTTGAAAAGGAAGAAGATATGTTATAGATTTAGTAGTAGTACAAGTAATAAAGTAATAAGTAATATAATAAAAGCAGGTAAAAATAAATTTACTCATTTGGGTTCATTTGTTAAAACAATGTTTCTTACATTAAAAAAACAAAACAATAAATAAAAATAATGTAGGTCGATTGCATGTTTATCTTGTTTTTGCTGATTTAGACTGTGCTATTTTGGCTAAATTATCCTGTTAGCTATACTACTACTTACAAGTCACGATTAAAATATCCGCTGTCTTCTAATTAATAAGCAGTTTGTTAAAATGTGTGTAAGCATGTAAATATTGGGAGCCAACCGAAGCTCGGAGTCTTTTCTGGTCTGTCAAAAATAAAACTAGCACGTTTCTGAAAAGAACCGGCGAAAATCAACGACCAAAATGATCGGAAACTATCAAACTATGGTTCACCACCCAACAGGCCTCGAGAAATTTTACATCGTGTTAGAAATGTTTCACTACAACAGAATTATTAATTTACACGAGTTTATTTTCTTCTTTACTTTGTCCCCCCTTCATTTTCTCTTAACAAGCTAGGACCTGTCATTTACTGTCACACTACAATGTGGGTTTTCGTTTCGCCAAACGCTTTTTCTTTCTTATTCGTGTACAATTATTTTATTTAATTTTATTACAGCCCCTTGGTGCTCCTCATTTATTTTCAGATTTTTTTATCTTATATGATATTTAGCATTTCATTTTCTTCATTCTTCTTAAGTGAGAGCAGTGTCGACCAATTCTCAGTTCATTTTTCCTAACCCCTACCATTTCCGGTTTATCTAGAATTCATCACCTTTTCAAAATATGACTGGTATCATATTTTTTCTTGCACACATGTTGGTATAAGTTTTAATGCGTATTATTATTTTACAAGTTCTGGCTGACGGTTTTAACACCATGCCATAATAATAATACCGTTTTTATTTTTCAACTCCAATTTTTTTTTTTTTTTCATTTTGTAAATAAAGTATATCTATCTATCTATCTATATTACAAGTTGCTCAGCATTAATAAACAGTTTTTCTCAAGTACAGCTTAACTTATTCATTTTTTTTTTGCTTTGATTTAAACAGTACTCCATTACAACTTGTGAATGTGTTTTTGGGCTTACTTCGAATCTTTTTAAAGCATATTTTGGAAATTTTGTTTTAGGATAGTTTTGGATTTTTTACATGGTAAACATTTTTGGAAACTTTTTTTTTTACATTTTGTAAAATGTTCTGCTGTAATGATGTAAAATAAATCTGTTTCTTATAACCAAATGTCCATTTTTTCTAATTTTTTAATTTTTATGTACAAAAATGCTGTCGACAAACCTTTAGTTTTTTTCTCTCAATGAATTAAGGACAAAATAATTAAGCAATTCTGAATACCCAACAGAAGCTGAGAAAAACAAACACGAAGAAAATTTGACCACCACCAGAGGTTTTTTTAAGTTTACGTTTGATTTTCAACTTTTTTCATTGGTACACGTACCATTGCATTGGTATTGCACAACACTGCTGATGTTGAGACAGACAGGGTACCCATTTATTAAAAAGGGGAAAAAAAGAGTGCCGTTTATATTAGGATTTTTCCATTTTTAAATCAATCACTTTTGGTGAAGAAAATTGCAAATCCTTTACACTAAATTATGCACACAAAAAAATTTAGTTTAAATAAAAGAATTTTGCAAATTTAATTTTTTAAGGCACTTTTAGTGGTTGAATTGCAATCTTTTACACTGAGTGACCTGTATAGAAAAAATTAGTTAAATAATCTTTTATATCTGTATAAAAAAAAAAAAATGGTCAAAATTTTCAGCACAATTTTTTTTTAGCACTTCTGGTGCTCAAAATTGCAAATCTTTACACCCAATGATGCACAAAAATCTAACTGATTAAAAAACTTAATTTTAAAAAATCAGTTCTGGGCCAAATTTTAGTCAAATTTTTTTTAGCAACAAGTCCTCTATATTGTAGAAAAAAATTTAGTTTTAAAATGATTTTAAAGCCAAAATTGATTGATATTCCTTAATATTTTATCTATATTTTCAATCTAACTTAGTAGAAAATCAATACTTACTCTTTTTTACCAAATTTTGACATAAGTCTAAAAAGATTTTTCCACAGCCTATCTTTCCTTCCTATCTGAAAAGTGCCCGGAATGTGGTTTATTTTCTGGTAGTCTTTCAGAGTTTTGAAACAGATGGACTTCATATGTCTGCCCCATATCCCCAACCAGTCGTTTGTTCCTGTACATAAAAGGTTAAAATCAAAAAGTGAAGCAGAATTGTTTTACGGGAAATGTTGTAAAGCAAGGGACAAAAAAGCAAAACTATAATACTTACTACGGACTAATTTGAATCCAGAATTTTGAACAGTGTGCCTTACAACAAGAGGCGTTATAGTGCTAAGCTTCCACTTTAAACTTCTTTGAATTAACTTAGGTATTATAGGTGCTGAAATATTTAATAGTAAATTAATATGTTAAAATTTAAAACAAAGTTAACAGTACGTTTGTAAAAAACGAAATACCTTTAGCATCGTGAGAAATAAATCTTAAATATGGTGGCACATGAGGAAAGAGACTAGGCCTTATAAAGGGCTGAGATTCTGATTGTATACTAGGGGATGCAGCTGAAATAAAGGAATAAATATATTGGCCAAAGTTATAAGGGAACAGGTTTAAATACTCACTTATAACATTCTTTAAACTTTTGTCTTCAAGGGAGATTTGTTCCAGTGTATCACCAACCACAAAAGATGGTGTGACTAAACTGTAAGGTGATGCAAAATCTTCGACTGCTGGGATTGCATACGTTGCACCAATTGTGTACGATAATGAACGGCCTTTCTTTATAACTGAAGGTTTAGATGTTTGGACAAGCTTTGCAGGGCTCTGTTGGCTAGATTTTGGTTTTACTGAAAAAAATTAAATATATAAAAAAAAAAAAAAAAGCCTAAACCCAAGTTATTATAATTAAGGCAAACCTTCAGTGCAAGAAGTTGAAGCGTCCACTGCTTTTGGAAATGCTCTGTAAATAATATTTTAAATATTGTTTTTAATTTATTTAACATTAAACTTTACTTTAATTTTCAATGAATATTTTACCTGACTTTAACTGGTATCGATTCCTCACTAACTTGTGGTGGACTTTCACACTTAGTTGGTTGATCATCCTCAGGTACTGGTGGAGCTTGCTTGGGCATAGGATTTAATTCAGACTTGCAAGCCGCATGCTTTTCCTTGATAGACACATGCCTAGTTGCTTTGACATTGGAATCACCACTCTGAAATATTTGAAATTATTAAGTATGTAGTTACGTGATTAAAAAAAACAACTAAATAGTCAAATTTTATTACCGGTTTACTCATAGGAGGGGATTTATCTCTAGGCCGTTTAGAAGCTGCTGAAAAATTAGTGTGAATGGTACTTTCACGTTCGCTTGAATGTCTATTCCTCTTTGTGTCAGGTAACTGAGACACTTTTTCTGCTTGTTTTAAGTCATTTTGTGTGATGTAAGGATTGCGAAAGGTATGGCGGGGAGGAGAAGACTGTTTTTTCAATAAAGACAGTTCTGGCTCGGACGGTGTGGCCGGTAGTTTTCTGGACGAAGCGCCCCTAAGCTCTCTCAATTTGCCACGAAGGGCTTCAACTTCTTTTAGATACTTTTCATGTACTCGATTCGGAGTCCATTGTTTTGTTGAAATATTATTTCCACACCTTGGGTAGGACCAATAAACGTCTCCATTTCCAATCTTCTCCATCTCTTGCTTGCACGTCTTCCTGCCAGCAGCGCCTTTCTCAGAATCAGCACACCCTTCGTAATCGAACTCCATTTTTTCCAAGCTGTTGACAAGTCGAGTTTTCTTGTCATTCCTGTTTGAATTTTGTAGCCTAAGGACATCTGAGTAGGGCCTGTCAGAATATCCGACATTACCGGCTTGGTCTTTGAAACCGGATTTCAACTGGTCTTCACACACTGAACACCACTCTGTGCAAGAGAATCCACACGTCCCGATCCTGTGTTTTAAAGGTGAACTGGGCAAGTTTGTCGTTGAATTGGAACAAGACTTACAGTCTTTGGGATTTGAGATAGTGATCTTCGGAACAATGTAGGGAGATGCCATCCTAACCACTTCTTCTCAAACTCAAGTTAACAATTACCTAGATAAACAAATTTTTAAATTATTATTTTTTCATACATGTATGTTTAAAGTAGGATCTGATGGAAGGGAAGTAATATGTTCTTTGTATTCAACCTGAATTAGAAGAAAGAAAAAAGAAGAGTAAATGGAACTAAATTGTGACTTGTAAAAGCTACAACCAAAAATAACAGAATTTGCCACACAAACGCATAGTATTTCCAAAATGAAATTGAAAGAAAAGTGTTGAAAAGCACATCCCATGATTAAAAAAATTGTTTTTTCTACCCATCAATAATTTGAAAACTACTTTTAGCAGATTCTTTTAAAATAATGAAATACAAGAATTAGTAATATAATTGTCACTCTGGACTCCATAAGAGTTTAATAAATACCCTATTGGATAAATGTGCAATGCTGAAACAGACCTGATCAACTAAAAACAGTTCTGAAATAAAATAACTAATTTGAATGTATAAAGTATAAGATGATGGGAAAGCAAGATTTTTTAAAATTAAATCTGAATTAAGTTTCCTGCCGCAACAGTTTACGCATTGAAATGGTGCTCATTACTGTAAGGTAAAAGGTCCGAGGTGCAAATCGAACGGAACTGCATTCGAACCTGACACTTTTTTTTATATTGTGAGTATTATGTGTCTAAAGGAAAAAAAGTGATACTGTATAAAGATAAATATGTAACAAACTAATATGATTTACATGTAATTTTAAAAGTAAAAACAGTTATAGCCATAAAAAAAATTAATTTTTTCAATTTCACAAGAAAGTCAGTGGTTTAAATTAATTATTAAATAAAACAGGAGACAAAATATATAGATATATAAATGCATTTCTAGATTGAAAATGAGTTATTTACTATTATCATAAAGTTCACTCTGAGATATACCAATGTTTTGACTTAGGATGAGATGCTGTGAAAATATTCTGATAGATTAAGGGCGCCGAAAACAATCAAAGTTTGGGAACTATTGAGAATTATAAAATAACATTCAATTAATTAAGGTTTTAAGTTGAGATAAAAAAGTCAGTGTCACGAGCAGATTCGAACCCATGACCTACGGCTAGATACATCGCTGCTCTACTACTTGAGCTATTGTGACTTTGATCCCCTTGGGCACTAAATAACTTCGCATCTCAACCCCACCTTTTGAATTTTCCCTCCTTCTTCTTCTTTTTTTTTTTTTTGCCATTTTTCAATGTTGTCAGTTATAAAATAACATTATTTCTCAGTCACCGTTAATTAATAATTATTTGGAGATCACACCAGACTCCATCTCACTATCTCCAAGTAATCATTATTTATCAGTATTTATTTGAGTGCAGTATTTCTCTTTTTTTTACAGATCAATACACAGAAATAATAAAAATAGTTTTAGAATAAAACAACATAATGATCAATTTGTATTTATAAAGTAATTTGTATTTCTAAATTTTGGAAAACTCAATCTAACTTTGAAATAAGTTATCAGATTGTCCACAGGTGAGTATCTAACAAACTAAATTGCGATTTGCATACAATAAAAGTAAAAATACTTCTAGAATAAAATAATAGAATGAAAAATTTGTATTACCAAAGTAGGAACTGATGGGAGGAAAGTAATATTTTTTTGGCCTCAATCTGACTTGGAAAAAAACAGTCCAAGAATAAAATAACAGAATGGACAATTAATAAAGATGATAAAATGAAAGTACAATTTTTATTCCTACAGTAGGAGTTAATGGGAGAGAAATATGTAATATTCTTTTAGACTCAGCATGACTGAAATAAGTAATCAGATTGTACAGATGAATATCTAACAATGAAACAAATACAATGAACATTTGCGTTTTCTAAAGTAGGAGATAGTGGGAGGAAGTTTTTTTTTTTGCAAACTCAATCTGACTTTGAAATAAGTTATCAGATTGTACACTGGTGAATATCTGACAAACTAGTTTGAGATTTATGCGTAGCAAAAGTAAAAATGGATCTGGAATAAAATGATAGAATTAACAATTTGTATTTCTAAAGTAGGAGATGATGGAGGAAAGTAATATTTTTTAGATTCAATCTAACTTTGAAATAAGTATTCAGTAAAAAGATATCTGGCAATGAAACTAATTTCATATCTACAAACAGTAAAAATAAAAACAGGAATAAAATAAAAGAATCGACAACTAATAAAAATTATTATAAAAAATGGCAATTTGTATTTCTAAAGTAGGAGATGATGGGAGGAAAGCAATACTTTTTTATGATCAATCTGTCTTTGTAATAAGTTATCAGATTGTACGCAGGTGAATATCTAACAAATTAAATTGCAATTTAGACATAATAAAAGTAAAAAATACGTCTAGAATAAAACAACAGAATGATCATTGTATTTCTAAAGTAGGAGCTGATGGGAGGAAAATATTTTTTAGATTCAATCTGGCTTCAAAAAAATATGTATTCAGCTAGTATAAAGATGAATCTTTGATATCTGACCGGAAACTAATTTGAGGTGTACAATGGACACTTAATAAAAAATTATTAAAAGAAACGGCAATTTTTGTTTCTAAAATCGAAGCTGATCGGAGGAAAGTAATATTTTTTTACTCAGTCTCACTGAAGTAAGTAATCAGATTGTATGAAGATGAATATCTGACAATGAAACTAATTTCAGATCTACCCACAGAAAAAATAAAAACAGTTCAAGAATAAAATAATAGAATAACATTTGTATTTCTAAATTAGGAGCTGATGGGAGGAAAGTAATATTTTTCAGACTCAATCTGAATTAATAAATAATTGATCTGTATGAATGATGAATGTCTGTCACTGGAACTTTTTAGGGAGTTCAACCTAACAATACAAAAAACAAGTAATGGGCAGAAATGTCAAACAGAAAAATTTGTTTTAAGTAGGATCTGATGGGAGGGAAATAAGTGTTTTAAGTGTGTTGTTTTAAACTTAATCTGAATTAAAATCAAAAGCGATATTAAGATGAGTCTTGAAACTGAATGTTAATGCAGATTGTTTGAGTAAAAATGGAAATCGGCATTTATTTTTAACATTGTCTTTTTAAAATGAGGTTTAAGTAATTATTTTTGCGCACAATATGAATTTAAAATTAATAATAATTGGACTGTTTAATGTTTAATAGGAATCATTGGGGTAAAAAGGAAGGGGTAGAGACAAAGCCTTGTTTTTTCTACAAAGGCGGTGAGAAGATATTTTTGAGACAAAATGTAAGTGTAAAATTTTGTAAGTTTTGACCATTACAAAATTAAATGTACTGTTTTACACAAATGGTAAGAGAATGTATGGGGGAAAAATTATTAATAAATACCTCATGTCGGCATGAAAACGTGCGACTTTCAACGTGCTTGACAAAGCTCTATAAAAACGTTTTCACAGCGGGGTGAAAAGTTTGGTGCGATTCGAAATCCCAAGATCGTCGTGGAACGGCTCGACTTCGGGGATAAAGGACGAGAAGAGGCGGGAGAGGCGAAGGAACGACCCTGGCGTAGCTCGGACTGCCGATACCTCTAATCACACTCACGGTAAACATGCTTCCAACGCCTCGTTCGAACCGAGCCCGTATGACATTTTCACGTCGACGCCTCCCTTGGGAGTTATCGGTCGGGGAGGGAAAAAAATAAAAAAATTTGAAAACAAAAGCGGTAAAAAAAACGGTACCCTGGATTCACGAAAGACCTCCGAGTGGGTTTTCCGAGTTGTACTGATTATCGAAAAAAAGGCGACAACCAAAAAAAAAAGAAAAAAAAGGAAATGTCTTCTAAATATTTTTGGAATTTTGAGACAGTCGAGTTTCAAAGGTCTTATCCAACAAAAAAATTTATTTCGTGTACGGTTTACTGTTTTTTTTATATTTAAATTTTCTTTAAATTTGGAAGAATGAATAAATTTACAAATTTAATTTTACATATGGACGAAATGAATGAGCACGGGGTCGAAACTCTTTGAAGGAGGTTCCCGCATCCCGGTGAAGGTTAGCCGAACGTGTCAACAACTCAGACTTGACTCGGATTTTTTTTTAACCGATTGTCAAAGAAACACGATAAAAATTATATTTAAAACTTTCCGACAAGCTCCACGAAAAGATGAAGAGGAAGGGAAGACCGGATCTGAACGGATTTGAAGAATGGGTAAAAAAATCTTCGATCTTATTATTCGACTTAACTTACTGTCTGATCAAAGAGTTGTACATGTTTAACGATCTTCTGTTCGTAACTCAATAAACATTTTGCTGAATAACATGTTTTTTTTTGTTGGTTTTCAAATGCATAATAAAGCACGTACATGTGTGTTTTTTCATACACAAAGCAATTATTATTTTCGAGTATAATAAATTCTTGACGAGTTTCGACCAAGTTATATTTTTGACGTCATTGTTACAATTTACAACTGCACGTTTATACTTTGATGGAGGCTTACACTCAGTAAAAATATCTCAACCTACCAGTTTGCTTAAAACAAGATCTCCAAATTTCTAAGTCATTGGAGATAAAAACATTTGTCTTAAAGTGGCTGCAGAGTTCAGTATTTGCCTAATGCTGATTGCTGCTGAACACAAGTCTCAGGATGCACATATTGGTATTCGCCGAATAGCGAGCCTAAGCGGGGTTCGTACCACCAGCCAGTTTGTGAGGAAACAGCAACAGTGAAGCTGCAGTGCTGTAGTCACAGAATTGTGATACCCTTCTTACTTTTGATCCGTATCCTGATTGAAAAACTCTAACTTTTGGGATTTATTAAATGTTTGGTTCAGTTTGATTGAGAAACTCCAAGACTGTTATGTTGGGTCATTCCATTCTCAACCAACATAAACAATGCTATGTTGTTCTTTTATAGTCACTAATCTTTACACATTAATACCGAAAATAGTTAAAATAAAAGTATATACTTTTGATCCATTTCCACACAACAAAAACCTCATTCTGATTTTTGTAATTTGGAAGAAAAGCGTTACAAATTTTATGGTTCAAATAAAATTCAAATCGAGGAACGCCAATGCTGCAGTTTGGCCAGCAGAAATAACGCTATTGTTCTTCCATTAATACATCTATACTAATTATGAATAATTTATTATTGGGTTGTCTGGAAAATAATGCAGGATTTTAAGTTTTCATTAAAAAAAATCTATATAAAATATTCTGTTTACGTTTACAGGATTACTCATTTGTATGAATGTCAACACTTATTAATCCTCTTCCAAATGATATTGTTTGTTTACCTCTGTAGCATTCCGCTACTTGGAAATAATTCAGTCATCCTTATAATGTCAAAGCGAGAATTTCGTACGATTTTCTTTTACGAGTTTAAACTCGGCCGAAGCGGAGCCCAAACGGCTAGAAACATTAACCAAGTCTGGGGCGAGGGTTGTGTTAATGAGTGCACTGTGCAAAGGTGGTTTAAAAAATTTCGGGAGGGAGATTTCAGCCTTGAAGATGAAGAAGGTCGTGGAAGGCCTTCCTCTCTTAATGATGATGTTCTGCGATCAGTGGTGGAAGAAAACCCCAAAACAACTGTTCGAGAACTTGCAGAGCAACTCAAAGTCAGTAAAACGACCGTCGCTGACCACCTCAAGGCGATTGGAAAAGTGAAAAAACTCGAAAATTGGGTTCCACACTCATTAAACGATCGCCAAAAAAATCAGCGCTTTGATGTTTGTGCATCACTTCTTTGTCGAAACAAAAATGACCCATTTCTGGCCAGAATTGTTACATGTGACGAAAAGTGGATTCTCTACGATAACACTAGACGTTCTGGACAGTGGCTCGACAAAGGAGAAGCTCCAATACATTTTCCAAAGCCCCCAACTCATCAAAAAAAAGTAATGGTTACGGTATGGTGGGCTTCATTTGGTTTAATACACTACAGCTTCTTAAATCCTGGCGAAACCATCAATGCTGAATCATACTGTAACCAAATTAATACCATGCATCAGAAATTGGCAGTAATGAAGCCCTCTTTGGTCAATCGGAAAGGGCCCATTTTGTTGCATGACAACGCTCGACCACATGTGTCACGTGTAACGTCACAAAAATTATTGGAGCTTGGCTATGAAACTTTGCCTCACCCACCCTACTCTCCGGACCTCTCGCCTACTGACTACCATTTTTTTAGACACCTGGACCACTACTTACAACACATAATATTCAAAAATCAAACGGAACTGGAAAATGCATTTATTGACTTTATCAATTCTAAAAATTCTGAATTCTACTCAGACGGAATTAATAAGTTACCAACACGTTGGGAGAAATGTATTGAGAGTATGGGAAATTATTTTGATTAAAGAACATTGCTTTAAAGTAACTAGTTTCTTTTTTTTTTGTTTAATACCAAAATCCTGCATTATTTTCCGGACAACCCGATATTAAAGGATAAATAGAAAAAAATTACTGTTAATTGATGATTTATTGATGACAGTTGATTTATGTAAAGTACAGTTTATTTTCAAATGTATGGATGCATTGAGCTCTATTAGTTTTGGGATAAAAATCCTCAGTTAAAATTTAGATAAGTTTCGTTAAATAAATAAATGAAAAACATTATGGATTTTTATACTTTGTGTATACCAGGCCTGACAATTTAAATTTATAATTTTTGTTTGTTCCCAGTATTTTATGTCTGTAATGTAAATTTGGATTTTTTAAAATGTTTACGTTTGTCTCTAAACTGCATTAAGCTTACCTACGCCGATAAAATCTTCTGTTGCGATTTATTACACTGTTGCTCAAAACTTTTTAGTTTTACTTCACTAGATGTGAGGTTTCTCAAAATAATAGAGCAAATAAACATATTTGATGAATGAATCATGAGCTCATTCAAGAATTGACTTAACTTTTAGACTAAAATCAAAGCATATGCCAATACATCCTAAGCATAAATAAAAATACCATAAAAGCTTCATATCTAATGTAACCAAATATACTAGACAATAGTTCTGTTCCTTATATTCATACAACAAATAGAATAATTTTTATCAATAAAAGTAGTAAAATAAAATCTATAAATTTTCACTTTACATTGACAATTATCCCAATGATATTCAGGCATTTGTTTGGATTGTTTTATTTTTTAATTTAATCTTTTATTGTCTATAATAGTTTATATAATGATAATAATAATTTGGACATCCTAATATAACACATATATTTTTTTAAGTTTAATATTTGTGATATATTACAATTAATTATGGTTTTTAGTTGGGATAAAAAAGTCGGCACGAGTGGGATTTGAACCCACGATCTTCGGCTAGATACGCCGCTGCTCTGCCACTTTAGCTATCGTGACCTCGATCCACTCAGACACCAACTTCCTATCTCAACCCCACCTTTTGAATTTTCCCTCCTTTTTGCCATTTTTCAAATGTCGTGTAATCTATTTGATTCTCTGCGACAGATGAAATGGCCACGGAGAGATTTGGTGAAGTATACTTAATTTTAAATCATTATATTCATTAATTTTGTCGTCTGCTCGATCGATTATTATATTACAATTAATTAAGGTTTTTAGTTGAGATAAAAAGTCAATGGCACGAGCGGGATTCGAACCCATGATCTTCGGCTAGATACGCCGCTGCTCTACCACTTGAGCTATCGTGACCATGATCCAGTCAGACACTAACTTCCCATCTCAACCCCGCCTTTTTAATCCCTCCTTTTTCACATTTTGTATCTTAACTAAAAACCATAATTAATTGTAATATATTAATCGGACAAGCGGATCATGAAATTAGTAAATTTCTGATAGAATTAAAACTAGATAATTTTCCTTTTTAAAAAGATAGTTCCTGCTTGCATTTATTGTTTTCAAGCTCATCAGGTTGAACGAATTTACAACCACTTGATGACGAGCTATAGCTTCAAATCTGCATCGGTGAAAAAAACATGGTACGAGTATGAACAATCTTTTTAAAAAGATTAAATGACACACTCACTGCACCATTTGTCATTTCTACTAGATAACTACTGTAACAATAAACCGAGATTTGTGTATTGTGTGAATAAAGGTCATGGTGGATACTTAAATACTCTTAATTTTCTTTCTTTTAATTTTGTTTGTACCTAGTCACGCCAAGCTTTTATTGGCTGGCAAGAAAATGTTTTATAATATTAAATCTCTAAAGCATTTACCAAGGCTCTTTCAAAAGCCTGAATCATTGAAAAATTCTTATGTCAAATTTGTCACAAAAATCAACTATCCAATTGTGTATTGTAGGGGGGATATATGGAAGCAAAAAAGAACAAGCTTATTGAACAGTTCGATATTGATGGCCAAAAATCAGGACTTAAACAGGATGATTTATTTAAGGATATTTCTATATTTGTCAATGGTTACACAGGTAAAATGTATTAACAATTATAAATGATTTTTTTTGTGTTTAAAAATAATATTTTCAGAACCTAGCAGTGATGAGTTAAGACTACTGATGATGAAGCATGGCGGAACCTATCACCATTATTATCAATCTGGTAAAACAACACACATTATTGCGTCCAATCTACCAGACAGTAAAATTAAACAAATGAACCAGTTAAAAGTGGTGAAACCAACGTGGATAACAGACAGTATAAAAGCTGGATATATTTTGAAATATCAGGACTATCTTTTACTCACTAATCAATCTAAAACACAGCCCACTCTGACTTTCAGTGCCAATGGCAAACAGCCAGATGATAAAAAATCAACAAACATAAAATGTACGACAGATGATCACTTCCTCGAGGAATTTTATAGTAAATCGAGACTACACCATATTTCATCATTAGGGTCTATGCTTAAGGAGCATATCTTAAAGCTTAGATTGAAAAAACCTTATACATTTCCCGGCCGGGAGGAGTTGACAGAAAAAGCCAAAGACTTAACAATCAATGAACATGATTGCATTGAAAAGAATGTAATCATGCATATTGATATGGACTGCTTTTTTGTTTCCGTTGGGATTCGTAACAGGCCGGAATTAAAAGGAAAACCAGTTGCAGTAACACATTCTAAAGGGAACTGCCCCAAGCCGAGGGAAGGCATCAATCCTATGCAAGAAGTTGAAGCTTACAGACAAAAGAAAGGGCTATCTGTCCAAAATGATCATTGGGTAAATCAGCTGAAAGAGCACGATTCAATGGCAGAAATAGCTTCTTGCAGCTATGAAGCGAGGCAAGCTGGAATAAAGAATGGCATGTTTGTAGGCGAAGCTCTTAAACTCTGCCCAAATCTTAATTTTATTAGTTACAATTTTGACGAATACAAAGAGGTCTCGTATATTCTTTACAACACTGTAACAAGGTACAATATTTATATTAATTGATTCATTATAATTAATCCGATTTTTACAATTTAAGATACACTTTGGATATTGAAGCAGTAAGTTGTGACGAAATGTATGCTGATTGTTCAGAGTTACTGGATGCAACAGGCCTTACTCCTATGCAGTTTGCAAGAGTTCTAAGGACAGAAATAAAGGTTATTATTAAGTGAACAAAACGGTCAATTTAAATTGTACATTTAAAAAAATCATTCACTACAGGAGAAAACAGGTTGTCCATGTTCCGTAGGATTTGGTGAAAATAAATTGTTAGCAAGATTAGCAACCAAAAAAGCAAAACCTGATGGCCAATTTCATCTAACAAGTGATCACGTTGAATCTTATCTATCAGATACAGCGGTATCTGATCTACCAGGTATATATTACGTAGGGAAATTATGATAAAAATGGAACTTTTATTGAACCTCCAAAATTCTCTGTACATGAGAATTTATCAAAACATTGCAGCTTAAAATAAAACATATAGTCTATATATATTATGCAGGGTGAGCGACGAAAACCAGAGGGGTTAAATGCTTAGGTAGACTCGTACCCCATCCTTAAAAGGTCCGGGACTTGGTCGGTTCAAGTGTCCTGCATAAACCTCTTGGACTTGTTCACAAACCCGAAGATTTTCAACCATTTTATCTCAGGGAGTGATTTGGTGATGTCCTCTCCTTCAAAGATTTCAAATCTAGACCTAGCATACCCTATCACATTCTGCGAAGTAGTGCCTTACCTTTTCTTCTTTCATTTTGTACGGCAAAAAGAATCTGGTACGAAGAGGTGTCTTCAAAGTGGGCAGTGGCCCGTCAGGATACCTATCGGCCTCCTAAATCCCTTCTTTGAGATAGAGAATAGCCATTTTAATTCTGCTCGTTTGATTGCCTTAACAAACTCTTTCGATTATGCCTGTGTCCGAGGGTTATGGTTAGTGGCCTAGGCTTTTCTATGATGCTTCATCGGCATTGAAGGGACTGAGAATTCATCATACAATAAAGAAGAAGAAATGGTCGGATAAGTAGGTTTTTAGGATTAGATAGTGTGTATTAGAAAGGAAGTTTCAGCTGTATATCCTGGCGCCAGATGCAATCATATTCCTGGGAGATTCTAAAAAGGCTCAAGGGAACTCCAGATGCTCTGAAAGTTCTGTAAAGAAAAAGTTCATGGAAAGAAGAGATTCCCTAGAGTTCATGTTTGAGCTAATATTGGGTTATAATTTTGAATTAAAAAACCTGTACCCTTGAACAAAACAATTAAAGTAAAAAAGTTAAAAGTTCAAAATTTTTAATGTTTTCATTTTTATTTTTTTAAATTTATTTAGGCGTTGGAAGAACTACATCTTTTAAGCTGAGGGAAAATGGTGTACATACTTGTGGAGATTTACGCAATATTTCCTTATTACAGTTACAAAAGGAATTTGGCAATAAACAAGGAGAAACCCTTTATAAGTCAGTCCTCTATTATAATTTAATTACAAAAGTTCAAATTGACTGTGTATGTGTTTTTATCAGTGCATGTCGAGGAAAAGTGGATAAGGGCTTGGTATTCGATCATGTAAGGAAGTCAGTATCGGCCGATGTCAATTACGGAATAAGATTTACAGATGATCAAGAAAGGGATATCTTTCTAAGAAATTTATCTCAAGAAGTTTCCAATCGGCTTGAAGCAGTTATGATGAAAGGACGGACTATTACTCTCAAGCTAATGGTATTAATTTTATTTTATTTTTCTTCTTTTGTTTAATTAATCTTGCCGATAAGGTGAAATCGAAAGAAGCGCCTGAAGAAACTGCTAAATATCTCGGCCATGGTGTTTGTGACACAGTTACAAAAGGGACAAGCCTATCAATCGCTATACACAATAAAGAAGCAATCTATAGGTAATTTACAGTCAAAAGGTATATAATGTATGTAGACAGAATGTAGCAGTAAGTTTGTTTTTTAAAATATTTTTATAGGGAAGTTCAAAAGATTATAAAACCACTTAAAATAAACTCAAAAGATCTTAGAGGTATTGGGATTAAAATTTCGTCATTAGAACCAGTAAAAAATGAAGCAAATAATATAATAAGCTTTTTCAATTCAAAAAGCACTACAAAAAAGAAGGTATCCTTAACAAAGGACAATTCTTCAGCAGAAACTATTCCGAAGGATATTGACACACAAGAAAATATTTCAAAAGTAAGAGTTTTAAACATTTTAATACGACAACATTATTTATTTGGGTATTTTAACAGGATTCGGATGCACAAATTGAAGATAAGAAAAATTGTAATAGTCAAACTAAAAATAATATTTGTTCAGGACAAAACAGTACTAACAAGAAAGATTCAACAAAAAGTGGTATTTAGCTAACTCAAAAATTAGTATTATTCAGCCATAATTTCTCTTTTCTATATACAGGGGTTAGCAGTTTTGTTTCGCCTACTGAAATAAAGATACTGCTCCAGCAGTGGGTGAACTCAGAAAAGAAACCGAAACAAAAAGACAAACTGATGATAATTGAATATTTTCAGCAACTTGTGAGTAGCAGGAGGTTCGAAGAGTTACATTTACTGCTCAAATCTTTTCACAGGTCGGTTTCTTAGAACAATTTAAGGGAAATTTTTATTTATGTCTCTTTTCCTAATTCAAGGTGCATCTTGAGGTCTGAAAATTTTAAAGATACATGGATATCTGTGTTCACTGATGTATTGGAGAGTGTGCAAACTGCAATGGTTTATATCCATAAAAGTAGGTTGAAAATAAATTGTTCTTTACCCAAATGTACATCTCTTCCCGACTGATTTTGAAAGCGTGGGTTTTTACTTTAATATCAATTAAATGTTACACTTTAATTTTTTAAACTTTAAAAACTTTGAACCCCAAAAGAAAGTAAGTTAACTTAAAAAAAAAAGTATCGACATTGGTTGTACCTGAAAAATGTGGTGCTATTGTTAATAATATAATATTGTGATATTAATTTAACTGTATTTTTAGTACGGATTTTGGTCAGCTTAACCCCATTGTGTTGGCCTGTAAGATGCTTTTTGGCATTTCCCTATCTTCAGGGTTTGATGGAATGCTCAAAATTTGTCTGACAGACCAACAAGCAAAGAAAAGTAGACCAAAACGATTAAATGACCAAATAAAAGTTAAAAGACCACTTTCTGAAGAAAGAAGTACTATTTGATTATTTTCCACATCAACATTTCAAATACTACTTATATTTCAAAATGTGTGATGTTCAGTGGCTGTGATAATGATTAAAAATGTTTTAGAATTATCTTTCTGTTGTTATCCTATCCTCATTCTGGAGTAAAGGTTTGGTTCAAACCTCTACAACATCCGCAGACCAACTCGACTGAGTGGGTGAAATGTTTGATAAAAATAATAGCGTCGTATGTGCCGTATAACGAGAGGAAGTGGCCGCCATACTGCCTGAGCATTGATTGTAAAAATTCTGACTGAAGAAATTAATAATAGAACGGTACCGTACAATTGGTCAGTTTATATTAATTTGCTTCTTTGTTCTATTTGAACAAATTATTGACACATAAGTCTGTGTCAGCAAACTTCAGTTTGTAAAACTATAGTCAGAAAACACTCAAATCATATTTGATCGCTTTCATTCAGAGTTCAATTCAAATTATAATCCCCATTAGAAAGATTAGCAAACTGTCTTGGTGTATTAGAATGTGCAGCATAAATAACAGCCATCTAGTAACAGCAATAGTAAATGATTTGTTATCGATCTTCAAAGGTCATGCTCAATTTAAAATTGAAAGGAGTTGGACACATTACAGCATTAATTCCCTTTAATTTGACCTGTTTATGACACTAATAGGAAAAATGTTTTTCTTTATAATTCCCAGTCAACATGTCCTTATTTCTTATACCCTAAAAAATTAGAAGTTAATAATTTGTAAAAGTTTGTAATTTCAGCACTAAAACCGAGACAATTTCCATATGTACAGATTATATACTAATAAATAAATAATAAAATAAAAGGAGGGCATAGGGGATTTTTTTTTTGTTTAAAAACACTGTCATCCCAAAAGGGTTGATATTTTGCTGTTGCAAAGCCTCGTATAAAACGCTCCCCCCCCCAAAAAAAAAAATTCCAATGGCTGTCGTTTTGAATGGGCAGTGTGTAAAAGAAATGTTTTGTAATTATGAGGGAATTAATTATTCATCACAAAATTGTTCTTAATGGATTTTCCATAAACTTTGAATTCTACAGCGTACAGTTAGAAAGAATGTATTCGAAATTAAATGAAATTGTCACACCGTAGCCCAGCGTAATGTCCATTTATACACTTCCATCATAAACTCTCCTGAGGCACCAAGCCAAATGTTTTGTCAAATTATTACGTTTCTACAATAATGAAAAATTAGTATTGGGCAAAAAAGGAAAACTTTATAAGAATTAGATTCAAGTTCAAATTTGGTTGGTTTTACCTCATAGTTTTGGATTGACTCAGAAACCTGGCCAATATTTAGCTTATTCAGATCAAGATCTGATCTTAAGAAATAACAAATTTAAAAGAACTCTCAAAAGAATGGGCTCTTTTCTCAACTTCCAAACTTTTTCAATGAGTAGGGCATTTAAATTTTATCGAAGAGGGGAAAAAGGTAACGGCGAAAGAACAAAAGAACACATTGTTAAATTTTTTATCCATCATGCTGCTGTTTACTCATTTTCTGCACAGTTCATATATGTCCCACCACTTTTCCATACTCAGCATAATAAAAAGCCTTAAAACTTAGATACATAATTAAAATGCATAGTACTTCTTGTAAACATAACAATGGACAAAATGGTTTAATACTGCACACCTTTTATAACTGTTGGTATGCGACATATAAATAAATTTTTTTACAATATAATGATTAAATAATATATTACTCTGAGGATCATCACTGGGACCAACATTGAAAGGGAAAGCGGTGAAAAAGAAAAGAAACTATGAATTATGTAAAAATTCCAAGCAACTTATGACACGTACATAAAGCTAACTTAGAAAAACTAAAGAATCTTTTATAATAAAATTGCACTTAAACCCTTGTCCTTAAATATAAATTAAAAACAATCAATAAAAACTTTAAATTTCTTTTTAAATGGAATGCTTCATAATTGGGCCCTAATTATAATTATGCTACAACACAATTACAAACCTAAATTGTTTTAAGTATATCGTTCATGTTTTGCACAAAATGCAAAATTCATTGCACACATCTAAACGATTCACATAGATATTAAAATCTAACAAACAAAATTATTTAGCAAACAAATTATACTAGATAATAACAAATATATGAATATTTACAAAATGACAACATGCTTTAATTCTGTTAAAAAAAAGTTAAACTTTATGTACAAATTAATTATTAATCTAAAAATTTAACAAGGTTGAACCTGCAAATCTAAACATGAATTTTATCAATAAACTGATGATAACATATTAATTTAAATTAATATTGTATAAATATATATATTTATTTATTTTTCTTATAAAAAAATAAAATTTATAGAAGATAATAAAATTTTAAAACAACGATGCAATGCATATCTTTGTACCTCTAAAATTTAAATATAATCAAAAAAATAAATAATCGGAAACATCTATAATGTTTGAAATGATATTGTTTATTTTAATAAATTTAATTCGCTTAAACCCGCACACTTAATAATTAAATAAAATGAAAAAAAAAAAACATGCTGACACGTGTATAACTCATGACACCTTGCATTATTAATGAATGCAATTGACTGGTTTAAATAGTGTCAAGCAAAGAAGAGGAAACAATATCAGTCTAAAAGTGTTTTACTAAAAAATTGTGCCATAGGAACTGAGCACATTAAGTGTACAGCAGCAGATCGCGGTGTTGGTCATTTTAATCTTCTTCAACACTGCTTGTTAGCTCAATCTCCACGATGTTGCTCGGAGATTCTGGTCTAGTTTTATTTTTCTGGTTGAAATACACGTACTCGATATTCTGAGGACTATAAGGGCGCTTTGGCGGGGGCCAATTGTCGTCCACAGGGGGGACGACGAAAGCACGAGATCGCTTCCTCACCCTCGGGTTTGTGTAGTCGTGGTCGTGCTGTGATGGTGACGCCCTGAAGTGAAGAAGTTCAGCGAGTTCTGAGAAAATGCCTCCCTCCTCTTCTTCTTCATCGCTTGTCAAGCCATCAAGTGGCGGTTCGAGGAATCCGCCTTCAACTTGCTTATGGACTTCCAAAAGCGTCCTTGAACGACCTGAGAAAAACAAACAAAACTGAAGCGTATCAACAAAACAATTTATTCTCAATCATGGAAGAAAAGTACTTGAAAATGTAATATATAAAATCACAGGACAATTTATTTCTAAAATTAATAACAATATACCCTCTATTTAAAAAAAAAGCTCCTATAGAACTGTCTAATGTGTCTATAATAATCGTTTGGATTTATTTGAGGTACACAGGTAAAACAGCTTAATATGTCTTATGCCAAGAGATCAATTAAAAATATATTTTAAATGCAAGCATTACCTAAAGAGGAAGTTTTGGCATCAGGAATGCTTATATCATTCTGTGATGTGCTTTTGGTGGTGCTTCTCATGTTCGGCGCCATTATGAGAGCCAGGGAAAGGACAAGCACCATAAGACATGTTGCCGGTTGGGCCTGCTGAGGTGTACTCCGCGCTATAACGGCCTGCAGTCTCTTGAGCTGGGCACTCAGACACTGGTTTTCGTTCTGCAAAGCTTTCACCCTTTTCATCAGGTTTGCATTTTCCGCCGAACACTGTTTCACCCTGAAAAAAGAAAACGAAATTTTGTTAGTGCAGAGGTTATGCAGACTTGGAATGATGTAAGCTGAAATAGTCAATCAGTTAATAGTCAAAAGACCACTTGACAAAACTAACTAAAAGATTAGATCAAACCAGACCAAGATAATCAGGTAAATATAGCTGTAGACAATAAAGAAGTAGATACATGTTGGCTAACATCAAATTTCGGTTCTGTGTAACTGTATAATTAAATTTATTTTTTAACTGTCATAAAACATTTATACTTCTACTTGTCTTCATTGACAAAAACAAAGCTTTTTAAATTATCTATCATCTTAAGCTTTTTTATATATATATAATTTACTTCATTTAAGCCCATGACTCATATAACAGTTTTGACTGAAGCAACTGAGAGGAAGAGTCTGCGTTATTTCTTGTATTGAGAGTGGGAAATGACAATGTGGGTCACCTGGTGGTTTTAAAACCAAGTCGGTGGGGTAAAGAGATGACAGCCCCACCGTTGGTTTTGACAGTTTTTCATGAAATGGAATCAGCTGTGCCACATCTATATGTTTTGCATCCAACTAAGCATAAACCACACATTTTTAATTTTTTTATTCATGATTCCTCAATTTTAAGTACAAATTATTGGAGTATACTTTTTTCTGTCTTTTTCCCACAATCGGGTGAACCGATCTAGACTGTTTTTTTGTTCTTTTTTTCCATAGATAATATAACAGGGACAGCAGATGTACTTGTTCTTCAGCCATTGCAATAATAAACACTAATAGAATATATTGCCATTATAATTGGCAATATTGTAAAATGACATGAACGAACTGACAAGTGAAATCAACACGATAACTGCTAGTGAAAACACAGTCTCTATCAGTAGGGAAAAGGGGAAGAAGAAGAAAAAAAAATTTTGAAAAGCTTTGATCAAAATCGCTCTCTTTTAGTTTTAAAGCCCCAGTAGAATGCACGCCTAGAAACTTTTTTTTTTTGGCTACTCTCTATTATTGCTTTTTATTGCCCGGCTTGGATACAGCTTAAGAGGATAAAACATTCTCTTTTTAACGTCAAAACTACACTGACTAAGAAGTTAGTTTTTCGTAAAATAAATTTCCTATTTATTCTATTCTTTCAGTAATGTCGGTTTTTGTTTGGTGCGAAAAAGAAACTGTCGACTCCACTCTAGAGGAAATGATAAATGAAAAGTATAAAATAAAAAGAAGACCAGAGGTAGGGTGTCCAACTCATATTGGGTTCGAATCCTGGCAGAGCTGTATTTTTCATTATGTATTGCAGCACAGAAATTCGTATTTGCAATAAGTGCAATCATTTTGATGCAGGACCACAAAATATGATTATTTCTCATCACCATACAATTATTTTCCGTGGATTTATTGTACACTGTACTATTAAAGAAAGTAGTTTATAGATTTACCGAAAAAAATCACAAAAAACACAATCACAAATGGTAGATGACACTTAGGTGTTATCTGTAAATAATAATAGTTTGGGAATTATAACTTCCTACTTCCCAGACAGTTCTCAAACTGACTCAGCGTATTACGGAAAAAAAAGAGAACATATTTTTCATCAGACGAAAGGTTGAAAGTCTATCAAAAATGGAAAATTAATGTCCTTCTGCATAAAGCACATTTGTTTGAATGCAACTAATTTTTCACTTTCATTTGAAGTACCTAATGTTTTTTTTTTTTTTTTTTTTTTTTAATGAAGACCCTTCTAATAAGCGTTCAAAATCCCATTCTCGAGTTGGTATAACAAATTCCAATAATTATTGGTTGCGATAGATTAAAAATTTCACTCAAATCTTTCAAATAAAATACTTTTAATTACAAAAACAATATCTTTATTCATTTCCATTATTCAACAAATTAGCTAATTAAGTGTATAAATTGTCACGTTCTTTAATAGATTAAAATCTCTTTTTTTTTTCTGTTTATTCCTCATTATAGAGATCACGATCAAGGGCATGGTCAAGAAGAATT
The DNA here is from genome assembly GCA_039619505.1 of Cimex hemipterus. NCBI lineage: Eukaryota > Metazoa > Arthropoda > Insecta > Hemiptera > Cimicidae > Cimex > Cimex hemipterus. The sequence goes on from CM077102.1 coordinate 27,998,417, forward strand.
AGGTCAATAAACTTTCGGCCTTGAGTTTCTTCATTTATACGACTCTCGAGTCCACATAACATGGTCCACCAGAAAGTGGATCCCCCCCTCTCATTAACATAATAATTTTATTATTTCAGACTGCCTTTTATTTCCGTCCCGTAAACTAACGCAATTATCATTGTGAAAGCTGAAAATAAAAATAATAAAACAAGAAAAAATATTTTTTCTGCCGGACAGCACAATTTCAAGAGATAAATGGGTCAAAATAATTAGCTGAAATAACGCAACTGAAAGTAGATTTCCTTAGTAATCAAAAAATTGGAATGATTAAAATTTCTAAAAAATGCGACATTGATCTCACAGAAATTGGTTGTATAAATTTTTTTTCTCTCTCCTGTGAATAGTAGCAAATTCAGCAGATAAATATTAAGATAAATTTATATTTTAATCATTAAAATAAGGAAAGAAAATAGTAAAATGCAAATGCAACAAGCAAAATAATAGATTAATTTCTTATATAACCTATTTAAAAATTATGCCTACGCTGTTTTCAATACATTTTATTATCAACATACCTGTCTTCCAAGCCGTCAACGTATTCCTTCTTCCTTTTCCTTGAATCTTGAGCGGAAATCTTATTCCTGATTTTTCTCCTGATTCGTTTAAGGTCTCGTTCTTCTTGTTTGGTCAAAGGATAGTGGCTAGGTAGTGTTATACCCTCTTTTACCATGAGTCGTTTTTCCTCATCTGTCAATGACAATCCAGTTTGAATTTGCAAAGTGTAAAACATTTTTTTTTTTTTTAAGGGGGAGGGGACATACCAGTCAACTTGAGCCTGGGGTAGATATTGTTGACAGTCTGTTCGCTCTCGTCACCAGTGTCGTCGCTGGAGCTCCTTGCTTCCTCGAACGAAGGCTCAATTTTGATGCTCTGCGGTTTGGGAACATTCCGTCCAGATGTCTTTATTATTTTAATGGTTTTTAGGCCGTTTCTTCCTTTCACTGGTATGAGAATGGATCTCGGGTTGTTTTGAATCGAAGAGATGTTCAAAATTCTGGACGTGTTCCTTGAGACTGATGGCTTTACTCGGACTACAGGCTTCGATTCAACGATAACTGCAAATTATATTCAATGATGATAATTAACATCAATTTACAAGGGCACAATTTTACATCAAATATTGGTGCTAATTGCCGGATGATTGTCTTTACTGAATAATATGACCTATTGAGAGTCTACGATTACATTACTTTAACTAATGATATAATATTTTCTTTGGTGGTTGATCAGCCTTCTAAGTCAAAATATGTTTTTTCTTTCCAAAGGTAGATTGGGGATGAGGCCAGGAAGACAGAAACACATTTATTTTCTTGTCGAGCTTTCGTCAGAATATATCGCCTTCATCAGGCCTCCACACATGTACCTATTCATTTAGTACAACAATTTTTTCGAGTTAGTAATTAAAGATTTTTTTAAAAATTGTTTATTTGCAAATTTATTTATTTTCAATTATTAATACAGTCCTGATGAAGGCGATATATTCTGACGAAAGCTCGACAAGAAAATAAATGTGTTTCTGTCTTCCTGGCCTCATCCCCAATCTACCTTTGGAAAGAAAAAACATAATAGTATAATATTTAATACAACACTTTTACGGTATTTAAATATTTATTTTACTTAATTAAACTAGTTTAAATTCAGAAAAAAAGTTTGATTGACTAAATTAAATTAAAATAATCCTGGATAAATCAGTCAAACTTGTTATTTTTGTTTTATGTTATGTTTTCTGTTCTTATGTTTATGTTTTGCTTTTAAGAGGTAAATTATTAAGTAAACAAGTATTTATTTGCTTTACCTTTCAAGGATAATCACATTTTTTAAATTCTAATGGAAAACAGCTCTTATCATTTTTTAACTTCATTTAATAATCAACGACAATTTATTCGGACTTAGGAGTCTTGTACGACACACACCTTCTTCTTTTATTTCTTCTTCTTCTTCTTCATCTTCTTCTTTAGTCGGCTCTTCAACTTGTGGAAAACTCGTATTCAAAAGGGCAAGAGGGTCAATGTTCATGTCGTTCGACAGGCTGTTGTCGTGTTCGTCTGTGCTTTCAAAAGATAACGGGGACATCTGCTGATCACTCGAGAGACCTGCGGTGAAACACAATATAATTAAATAGAATTATATTAAACCGATAAGCAGGGCGGCTCGAAAGGCTTACCGCTGTCTGAACAAACACTCCCGGAGACATTGTTTAGCGGTGGTTGTGTCAAGAGCTCGTCCTCGGGCAACAGGTCCAAATTTTGATTGAAAAGAATCGAATCAAGAAAATCGACACCGGTGTTCTCCCAGTAATCCTGAAAACAAAAATAATATGGTGATTAATTATTAACTACCTTAATAGAACTCTTAAAATTAAATAAAAAGAAAAACTAAGTGTGTAGTACATTGTATATTACAAATGATAGTTATCAATATCAAAGATTTAAAAAAAAATTGAATCAAACCTTTTTTTTTTTTGAGTTTAGAAATATTTTAATTTTATTTTAAAGTGCTATCTTATCAAAAAGATATGGTTAAAATTGTATAAGATTGTGTTTTTATTCAGTCAATCTCAAGGAAATTATTAGAGCAACAAATATTACTGGTTGCAGTAGTTTAAACAATAATTGAATTTCCTCAAGGATAATTGCGACAGACCTTGTACATCAATCCGTGGTAGAAAATATTTACAAACTATACGTGTAAACTCCTGAATGTGCGTAATATTGGGACTGATGTTATTAGACAAATTCAAAACTGTTTACCTTCACGGCTTAAAAAGCACCTTTGTACAATTTATAATCCTACAAATTAACAACTTTGAAATTCAATACAATATTGAATTTACTACGAATGAAAATACGTTATCTTAACTAATTTTCAACCAGATTACCTTGAGATTCACCCTTTAAGTGCATTGTAAAAATTAAGATTATATTTAATATTACGTGATATAAAATTAAACTGCATAAAGCTAAAAGTAAATTACAATGTCTAATTAAACAATATAGATAAATAAAAATATAATAAGGAAATAAAATGTTAAAAATAGATCTTTGGTGCTAGTGAAAGTTGCAAGCTTCCTTCAATAAATGTCGTTCACACTTACTAACAATGCAGGCATTGAATATCCCATTGAGTTAAATGTCAGATGAAAAAACTGTCCTTCAACCAGAAACTACGAATATATTTAGTATTGTCAGTAGGAGTAAACACGTTTTTAAAATTATATTATTACTTATTTTAATCTACCAGTTATCATAATTGAAACATAACGCAACCAAAAATCCACATTTGATTGATTACGATACCCTTATCTACTTTAGTGTTTCAAGTTAAAATTAAAATACCGACTCTTCCAATCTTCCTTTAGAAAATTTGTTCATAAATGCATCGTGTTATATAAGGAATTTTAATCCTTTCAAAAATATATTTGTATAATTTATATTCAAATATAAACACGTTTAAAATTTAAAACTTGCTGATCCTAAAATCTCCGTCGAACACGGTTAACTTGCAAGAACAAACTTTTTATCTAGTTAAACATTAAATAATTTTAAGATGGGATTTTAAAATTTAAGTAAATTTCTACTAACACAAACATATTGATGGTATAAAGAACATTATGATTTGCTCCTGTGGAATATTCATTAGCAGAAGTGACCAATCTAGTCGTTTGTTTTATTATTTTCAAAGGATTTCATATCTTACGTGGCCATTTCTGTTGTTATTTATCAAGAACAGTCTAATAAAATAAATTTTAATATACAAATGAAGATTAAATGTAATAATGTCACAAATTTATTGAACTTTTATAGTTATAATATTTATAGATGTATATTAGCCACAAGACCTTTTAATTGATAATAATATTAAAAGTCTATTAAGAAGTTTGATCCCTTTTTTGCAACACTAAATGGGTAGGTGGACGATAAACCCTTCTGAATGGCTGGTATTACTTTACTTTAAAGTACACTTATAAGGAGTGTGGCAGAATTCTCAAAGTGGACTTTGCACAGTCGGAGTGAATGCTGATGTGGTAATCTTAGAATAAATGGAATGAGAGGCTGGGGTACAAAGGAAATTATGTTTGGATTGAAAATAAAATGCATTTATACATTCAGACAAAATTAATCAATTAAAAAGATAAATAATTACAAGTAGAATAAAAAATAACCACTAACAATAATCAAAATTGATTATCATCGATGAGTAATTAATACAGTAGTTGTTTATTTTTACAGATGTGACATTCTACAGGTCTATAATTTTGTCTCCATTAAATTGAGCACATGGGACAGCTTCCAGAGAACTTCCCTTAGTGAAGTCAAAGATCCATTCTGTATTACAATAAGAGTGGTACAGCCCCTATCATAACTATCTGTCAAAAGGCTGTGACTCACTCATGGCATAATTAGCAAAGCTTTCTTCACGTTTTCAACACACCTCATCCCAGTCATCTGATTTCACAAACCAAACTGGCATTCATGTGTGATGAGCACAGCCTCCACTGTTCAAGTGTCCGATGCTGATTTGGTAATAGTCTCTTGACTACTACCGAGTATCCCCAAGTGCAACATCTAAACTTCTGAAGACCATTATGGATAGAACGCAGCACTCAGGATTTGGGATATGTAACAAAATTTATATCCATTTCTGCCAAAGCATCTGTCCAGAGGAAATCTTCTTGACTTAAAACCGTGATTTTAGGAAAACAATTTTAACAAAATTATTGTTTCATTTAAAAAAAATTAATTAACTAAATCACTCCACAAGGGGGCTCTGGAAAGGATAAAACTGATTTTCTTTATTTTTAATCTAAAGTGTAACATTAGTAACACTATAAAGTTAAGTTATTCATATTGTGTTTATATTATAAGTCAACTATCAATTGTTATACTTAATTATTATAACACAATTAATTACGGTTTTTAGTTGAGATGAAAAAAAGTTAATGGCACGAGAGGGATTCGAACCCACGACCTTCGGCTAGATACGCCGCTGG
>CM077102.1:28003548-28081007 GCA_039619505.1 Cimex hemipterus
AATGGCACGAGAGGGATTCGAACCCACGACCTTCGGCTAGATACGCCGCTGCTCTACCACCTGAGCTATCGTGACCTCGATCCTCTCGGACATCAACTCCCCATCTCAATCTCACCTTATGAGTTTTGCCTCCTTTTGCCATATTAATTGGTCGAACGGACCACGAAAACAGTGACTTAATTATTATGGACAACAAATAAATAAATACAAGTACATTTTTTTTGTCTTGAGTGATAACAGTGTAAATCATAGGAAATAGTTCCTAACTTTTGATGAAAGGCATTTATTCCCGAAAAACTTGAAAAAAGAACTGTTTTTCATTCTTTCAAATTCGAGTTATCCCCGATTTTTTTTTTTTTTAATTGCAAACACAATGAAAATAAGAACTTTAGTAGGGTGAAAAATTATTTATTTAATTATAGACATGCATTAATAAAAATGAAATGACAAAAATGCATTTTTTAACTTCTGCAAACAAAGAAATTAGTTAAAGCTCACTACAATAGAAATTAAATCAAAGGCTGATCCTTGATGCTAAAAAAGTGTAAAATGGATGAATTTTTAAAACTTGTGTCATGGGTAAAGGCCTATTATTATTAATTATGTTGTGGCTATATACCTAATTATTATGGATAATAAACAAATAAATACAAGTATAAACTTTTTTTCCCGCCATGAGTGTATTTGTAAGCAGTGTAAACCATTAAAAATAGTGCCAAACTCCTGATGAAGGGCCCTTCAAAAACTTCAAAAAGAACAGTTTTTCTTTTCAAATTCTCCTCCTTATTTCTTTTTCTTTTCTTTTTTTCGAATTTTAATATTCAATTATAGCATTAAAGATAAAATGTAAAATTGCAAACACAACGAAAAACAAAAACTTGAGTGGGTTGAAACATTTCATTATAGAGATGCATTAATAAAAATATAAAGATGTTAATCAGTTTTTAAATTATAACAATTATTATTATTAAAAATTGTAATTTCAAAAAAATTGTGTTTTTCCACTTTTGCAAAGAAAAGAAATTAGTTAAAGTTCACTATAACAGTAATTAAAACAATAAATAAATAATTGATTATAAAAAGCAGAAAATTAATTTTTAAAAATTGTGTCAATGGTAAAGGCCTAAACTATTAATCTTAATATTTAATTATTATGGATAATAAACAAATAAATCCAAGTAACAACTTTATTTTTGTCTTGAGGGCATAAATTCCTCATAAACTTGAAAAAAGAATTGTTTTCCTTACAAATTCGACTTATTCCTGTTTTTTTTAAATATTCAATTATATGATTTTGTGTAGTTCAATTGTACAATAGAACTGAAGATAAAATGTAAAATTGCAAACACACCGAAAAAAACAAAAACTTGAGTGGGTTGAAACATTATTTATTTAATCACTTAAACGCGTTAATAAAAATATAAAGATGTTAATCGGCTTTTAAATAATAATGGGTTTATTAAAAATTGTAATTACAAAAAAACTGTGTTTTTCAACTTTTACAAAGAAAGAAATTAATAAAAATTCACTTTATTAGTAATTAAAAAAAAAAAAAAACGCTGTTCATAACTATGTAATTCATTATAAAAAAAAGCGGAAAATTAATTTTTAAAAATTGTGTCAAAGGTGAAGGCCGGGATATATAATTTGAATATCGTAAATATAACATTTAAAAGGCTAACAGAGGAATCTCAGTCGAATAAAACACGTCGATCACTTAAACCCGAGTGTGGAATAACGGTTCATGACATGCCGAGACTTCGTCCAAGTCCGACCTTGCTTACTCATGGGGACGTCATAGGTGGGTTGATCGTGGAAGCAACGCACGTTTTCGAATTTCAATATGTAAATGAACCACTCGATTAAAAAAAATGATAATAATAGTGAATAAACGTGATTTGTCTGTGTTTCTCTTAAAATAAGCGACCGTGCCTAAAATGGGAGCAATAAATGGATTAGTTAAACACGTGAAAGTTGTGCAACTGAAGATATGCAAACGTCGACAATCATAATTCCCTTTAATCGAGTATGAAATGAAAAATTGTTGATTGCTCGTCAATAAACACAGAACGAAATCCGGGAAAACATCGAGACACTGTTAATTACTAGGAATTTCGATAGTACGCGGCGTAGATAATTGTATAGGGGTATTTTTAGAAATGTCACGTTGCAATTTGAAGGGAAAAGACAAAATTACAAGGCGTCGATTAGAAATGGGTAGGAGCGATAAAAAAAACACCCCACGATCCCAGCGGTATGTCAGTTCCGGCGTACCAGTTGGGAAGAATATCATTTCATCAATTGACCACTATGCCCCAACACGGATCAATGAATCTTTTAGCATTTTACCAAGTGATTCTAAAAGTTGAAAAATTCAAACACAAAAAATCGACAAAACTTGAATCCTGGTATAATAGAAAAATAGACATTAAATGGTGGATTATCAATGTTAATATAGCTAGATGTGATAATTAATATTTTCTCTATAAACATTAAAACAAGAACATGTAATAAAAAGTATCATTTTATCAGTAAAATGATATATAAACGTAATAACAAAAAGTACCTCATTATGTATCCACATTGATAAACAAATACAAGACGAAAACTATAATAAAATGACATTAACTCAACATCAAATTGTACAATAATCAAAGAAAAGCGATAGCCAATAAGTTTATCATTAAAAGTTTAAAACAAGAAATCAAAAAAGATCTGTGCAACCAAAAACTTTCAAGATGTTAGATGAAAAAAAGAAAAAGAAAAACTTCTAATAATTATTAAACCAATTAACTTATTTCACAGTAAAATCTATGGTGTTGAGATGATTTAATCAAAGGTTTGGCATTCCTTGCGTGGTTGTCGAATAATACCGATGGTGTCAATTACCTCTAGACTCCAGCCACGTAAGTCAACAAGCTTTTCTTTCAATTCTTCGTCGTCCTTGACAGAAACTATAGACCAATTGGGTCAATCATGTCGTATCGAGTATGTATATTTAATTTGAAAGAAAGTTCGATGTATTTGTACTAGGAGAACAAACAATTACTGTTTGGAGATCGTGATATGCGGTCTCTGGTGTGACTTAGGTTTTAGAAAAACATTTTCTTTATCGTGCCACGTTTCGAGCTTTAATGAGATCATCTTCAGGGCTCAGTGTTTGTTTTTGGGGTAGATGTGCCATTATTGTGTGTCGTGTTGAGAGTGCCAACTAAGTGTACAGCCACAGAACTGAATAAGACAATAACAAACTAAACGTTAAATGAAGCTCGGTGAAAATTATTTATATAAAAAAAATGTTCGTTCATTAATCAGTAAAAGTTTAATTTAGTTAAAATGGATTAAAAAACATGCAAGTAGTATGAGTGTTTAATTTTTTTTAGGCTTTTAGAACATTTTTAATATTTTTTTTAGAAATTTTAAACATTACGACCTAACCGTGACCGTTGTTGGTAAATGTTAAATGTAATTTGTTCAGAAAATTTGAATGCGTGAATGTGAACATCAAGGAAAAAGAAAGTCAAAAATGCCCTAATGAACTTCAACAGCAAACAAGATTAAAGCAGATTAAAAACTGTTTCACACAAAAACAAATTTGAAACTGTCCGTCTGCAAAACCGTTTGGTTTATTAATCCTAAATTAATAATTAAGCAATTAAAAAGATAATAAAGCAATTGTGCTAGACTTGACTACGGTTACCCAATAGTTAAGGTATCACTAAAATTTTAACATGCTTTTAACTTAATTGTTTTGTGCAATTTGTGAAGTATTTTTCTTACGGGAAAATGAGGAAGCACTTTCGGAACATTTTCTTTGAGTGACAGTTCTCTCATGATCGCAAATGTAAGATAAGACAAAGGATCTAGAAACTTCCCTTTTTCCTTTCAAATAGTTGGGCCTATTTCAGGTCAATGGTAGATTAGAAGTCCTCAAGGGGGACTTAACTTTTGAAATCGTGTAGAAATTTCGTTCACTCGAATTTCACCTGAAAGAAATTCTAACTAATAAAATGTGTTCGTAGAAATAATTTTATGGCGGTTCATGCTTATTCATGAGAATGGGTTGAGTTAAAATTACGATTTTAAAAATAAACTTTAATTTTAACGTTTTGCAAACATTGTATTTGGCCTAAATAGAAATGAATCATTTTTTGTTCCCCCTTTAAAAGATTGGAACATATTTAAGGAATTTAAGGCAAGGAAAATTCATGAAATTTTTTAATAGTTTCAACTGTAAAAATATGAGTTGTTTAGTGTAACATTACTTGGCTTAAATTTTGACGTCTTACTAACATGATAAATTACTTATGTAGGGGGTTTAATAATTTTGTGTTCTCCATTCAAAAATTGTTGAACATATCTGCATAATTTAGGGCAAGGAAAATTCACGAATTGTTTGAATTAAAAATAGGAGTTTTTTTCATACTTGGCTTACATTTTGGTGTTTGCTAAAATAATAAATTGCCTAAATAGGGATTTTAATTATTTTTTGTTTTTCCTTCAAAAAGGTTGAACATATATTAAGAATTTAGGGCAAGGAAAGTTCATGGAAGTTTTTGAATAATTTCAACTGTAAGTAAAATTATGAGTTGCTTATTGTAAAATTACTTGGCTTAAATTTTGGCGTCTTACTAACATGATACATTACCTATAAAGGGGGTTTAATTATTTTTTTATTCTCCCTTCAAAAATTGTTGAACATATCTGCATAATTTAGGGTAAGGGAATTTCACGAATTATTTAAATTAAAAATAAGAGTTTTTTTTTTAATACTTGGCTTAAATTGTGACGTTTCCTAAAATTGATCTAATACACTGATGTAATAATTTTTTTGTTTCTCTCAAAAAAGGTTGAACATATATTAATAATTTAGAGTAAGGAGAGTCCACAAATTGTTTGAATTAAAATTACGAATTGGCTATTTTAAAAGATACTTAGCTTAAATTTGGACGTTTTTCTAAAATGATAAATTACCTATATAGGGGTTAAAATAATTTTTGGCCTCCCTTCAAAAAGGATGAACAAATAAGCCAAATTTGGGACAAGGAACGCTAGTATGTTCAGGAACGTTATTTTCTTTAAAGAATGGTATTAAAATATGTATGTGCTATGTGACCAAAGCGAAAGGTCGATATTTGCTCCTGAGAAGAAAGAATTCTTTTAACTAAATACTGAAGAGAAGCCTCAGCCAAATATCAAATGTTTTCCGGTAAATTTAAGTTATTATTACACGTCGTCAATTATTAACCAAGAAAAATCCAACGTACAAAAATTCTAAATCTTTTGTAAAAATAGGTTGAAGTAGAATTTTTCACGTGGTTGAACCTACTTGCAGTAGTTAATGCAAATATAGGTTTTATTCGCAGTAAAAGTACTGCTCAACCGGAGAAATGGAATGAAAGTTCAGCCCCATGTGTTCACATTCTAACATCAATGTATTAACACAAAAAACAAACGTCTTTTTTATCACTTAAACTTCTCCAATTGGTTTTATTTATAGATTGAAAGAAAAAAAATTATAATAAAGAGAGATAAAGAAAGTTGGGTCCACGTGCACGGAGTGAAAACTTCAATATGCTTGGCATTACCTTTGCATACATATTGTTACTACCGTTGGAAATACATACTTCACTTATATAATAAATACAAAGTCAAATAAGATTTAATTTATTTTTGTATTAATTAAAACAGTAAATATACAAAAAACAATTTACAACCTAGTTTTCTTCTTGTTACAGCAAGAAAAGTCCTATTGTTAACTAGAAAACTCAAATAGGTGACATCTGATGAAAATAAATTCAGGATGCTCTCATTGCAACTAATATGTCTGAAAAATCACAACTTACCAAGACCATAAAATACATAAGCATAACAAAATTAAAATCTATACAAAACCAATTGGAAAAATTTAAAACAAATGAATAAAACAGATAACCGATTCTACAGCTTTTATGGTTGTCAACGAGTGTAACCAATGAATGTATTATTACACCTAACGTTTTTTTTTCTTCCTCCAGTCGTGATGACAAGAAGTCCTGTTAGAAGGAAAAGTAGTAATTTTTGAACCGAGATGAAAGTAATTTGGAGCCCATGTGCTCCCATCGGAACTTCAATATGTTTCGAATGTAACTTTAGACATAAAATCACGAAGCTGACATACAGAAAAAAAATGCATGCAGTAATTAAAGTGCAAATTGTTTTCTTAAAGCTTTGATAGATAAAAACAAGAAAAACAAACAATATTCAGAAGGAAGAATAATTACCACACTAATTTATTATCGGGAATATTATGTTTGTCATGAATTTTTTCTTCGAATCTTCGGAAACGAAAATATGTTAATAGAGAGAGTACCGTTAGTTTATGATCGTTCCGGCATCATTGGGATCAACATGGTACTGCGATACCATTTTTAGTTGTTTGTCCTTTTGATAAGTTAAAACTTTAACCGAATTCAATTAATTTGTAATAAAAGTAATTAGGGATTAATTAGACGATGAATGTGAAGACTGACGATTACGTTGTTGTTTCTTTGGGGAAAGCCCCACTATAAGGATTGTTAAAAAAAAAATTGACTAAAATAAATAAAATATATTTTCTACAGTGTAATATATACATGTTTCTGCACGTTGTATTTAAAGTTCCTTAAACAATAGGCCAAAATGGAAGTAATAATGTTCCGAATTGTCAATATTGAAATTAGGGAATAAAATAAGCATCATTATAAAGAACGAAAGATACACCAGACAGTAGAATTTATTATGAAATGCGATGACAAAATCTTAAAGGAAAATGTTCAAGAAATGCGTGAATACAATTTACTTTCCAATATTTAATTTACTTTGTATTATATAAATTATTTCGGTATGGTTTAATAATTAATTAGTTAAATAGCTCGATTTAAAACTAGATTATGATTGTTTAGTTAGATAATTCAATCGTATATGCAGCCGAACTTCGTTTACGACCCGGCTTCCCCGTGGGGACTGTCATTGGCATACCAGTTGACAGATGAGTATCATTGGATGCCATGAACAATATGATTGAAGTTATTGCTTTTAAAGTGTTTGTGTATCTTCGGTCGCTGTCAGTAAAGAAAGTGTTAATTAAATGCAATTTGTGTTAGAAAGTAGTGTCTATCGTGCAAATCGAGATGAAAGTCTGGCTGGGACCATGTGCTCCCCGATCTTCAATATGGATACAAACAAACGAAAGATAGAAACGGGTAAAAGGTTTATAAATAGTACAGATCTATAGGCCGGGGACGCTGGGAAAACAATAGAAACTAAAATAACGGGCTACTCACATTGGAATGTTTATCTTCGAGTTTAACATCCTCCGGCCTCAAATCCATTTTGATCTGGTCGTCTTTGTCGAAAAGGATGTCCATCAGGCTGAAATCCGTGATTGCAGACATTTTGGCCCGGCAGGCGGCTCCGGCCGCAGAAAACTCAACCAGAGAATGTAAGAAGTCGAAGTCAAAAACCCGGACGGGAGCTGGGAAGAAAAATAAAACCGAGCCGAACCCGAATACGACTGAAGTCGCTGGTTGATGTAGGGTTCGACCGACGGCCACCCGGTTGTTAGTGGTCCCGGCGACCGGGCGGAACCTATTTTACACAATCTCCGAAAAACAGGCCGTTACCGTCTATTTCGAGCAGGTCAGTCGTCTATGCCCTATCCGAGATAAGGTTCAATTTTTTACAATGCGTTTTTGCCGTTTTGGGACGATGGAAGGCACCGAGACTGGGTTCCACGTCGCAAGTTCCAACGTGGAACTGGCGAAGGGCCGAGCCTGTTTCTGAGTTGTTCCACTTGCTTCAATCGCATTGGTCGGCCGTTTCCCCCCTTTTCTTCCCACTCTCTCGCCTTTCAAATTTAAAATACTGCTGGGTTTTCTGATTTCTGAGCGTTTGCGAGTTTGGAACCACGCGGTTTCCTTATCCAGTCAGCCTCGAAAGTAAACGGTACTTAGAAGTACTCCACCTCGATCTTATTTTCATTCTGAAATATGAAAGTGATTGAAAACTTCGTTCATATGCCATCTCAAAGGGACAAAACGTTATTTTATTTTTTTTAATTTTAAAAGTACAAATGGGGCCTTACATGTATGTATATATATCCTGACAGGCAAAAAATACCACCCACATGTAAAATAACAATAACTTGATTTGTTTATATTTTTATGCATTTTTTAGGGTTTTTTAAACGTTTATTAATTGAGTCTTTATCTGAAAAAAGTAAAAAATAATTAAAAAATTGCTACGTATTTTTTAAAATTACATTTATTTGATATTTACAGCTAAAAATATTGTAATTAAGCAATATTGATCATATATGTTGAATTGGTCATTCGAGTCTCCTGTAGGAGATGCTGCCCAGTGACAAAACTCCTTCGCACTTAAATCTTTTCAATCTTCCCTCAGTTAGAAGATCTCGGGGCCACTTTCGTCTCAATCGACTTGAGAGATTTTCAGGTAGGGTTGGGATTGATAAATGCCATACTAAAGGATTACTGTGTGTGTTCGTTGATTGATGAAATGTTTTTATAGCAGGTTTTGATGTGTTCGCATACAAACGGGATGTGTAGGCCATTATGAATAGTGTAATTCCAAAGGTAAAAAGGATCATTTGTAATTTGACGGAAAAGTTTAGATTGGTTTGATTGGAGACGTCGGGAATCCTTGGGGCCCCGCACTTCACAACCGTACGCCCAGAGAGTTCTAATCATTAAAAGTTTGTTTTCGATATCTAATTTTGATCGTGGGTCAAGTAGTCTTTTTAATTATTTATATCGTCGGTTCGGTTAAGGAAAAAAACGGAAGACGGACAGATTAAATTTGTTTTAAATTTTTAATTAACATTTTAATATTGCATATTTCTTCCCCTTGACTTAATTACATCGCGAAGACGCCTCGGCTCCTTTCTACCAGTCTGAAAATGTCTTTGCTGGAGAGTAGCCCATCCTTTCAAGATCGTGGAGTGTTAAGGAAGTGATGGGCGTACTCGGCTTTTGCGGTTATATCATAAATGTTACGCTAAGAGCATGATTTTTTTTTAAATGGCGCTTTTAAATGGCGGCCACCGACGCCCCTATGGTGTTATGTTGCTGATGGTACGTCTGTACTATGTGAGCGATATGTGGACGGGTATTATCATGCATTAGTATCGGATTGCTGCTGATTTCATCGAGTATAGGCAACGCACGATGTTCCAAAATTTCATCCACATAGCGATTGGCTGACAAAGACCCTCCACGTTACGCACACCAACCTACACAACAACCAACGCTGTGCGACTCTCCATTGAAATCTCCGCGCACACCATCACTGAGCTAAGTTGAAAAGGTTGGCTCTGGGAAAAATTACAGGCTTCGTACCTTTTCACTTTCTCCACACTCTTTCACACCCAACTAGAAATCGTAGAGGAAATCTACAGTCATCTGTAATACGTACAGCAGACCAATCGTCCAAAGATCGATGACTGTGTTCTCGAGCAAATGCGAGCCGTGCAACTCTGTGCTCTGGTCAATTCTGGACCTCTTACCTACCAAACCATCAGTCCGTACTGATTTAATTTTCTTCGTGTAGTGCGATCAGAAATTTGAACACTTCGAACTACGTGGAGCTGATGAATCGCTTGAACAACAATAAGTTGCCAGTTTAGCAAAATTCTCAAAGTCAAAAAACAGCCCTTCTGTGGTTCTGTCACCCTAGGGCTATTTATGGTATGACCCAGTTTCTCGAAAACGTGTAACGTCTTTCGCAGTGTTCCATAGGGAATTCCGATGACAATAGCCGTCTACATGATGCAACATCTATCAATGGCCAAACCACACATAACATTCTCAGCACTAAACCACACGAAATTAAGAAAACAAAGATGAAAACTAAAAGTTTAAATCCATTATGTTTAGTGGTTTAACTGACCACATTATATGTTTCAATTAATTTTTTTTAATGTAAGGTTTCAGTTGAGATGAAAAGTTAGTGTCATGAGTATGATTCGAACCAACGACCTTCGGCTCAATACGCCGCTGATCAAATCACTTGAGCTATCGTGAACTTGGCTCCACTCGGACACCAACTCCCCATCACCACCTACAAACTTCTAAATTTACCCTCTTTTTTGTCATTTGACAACGATCTGAAAAAAAATTACACTTAACGAAGAACTCTAGATAACAACGGAGATTACACAATAGACTAATATTGGTCGCAGTGCGCTCATCGTAAAGAGGTCAACTCCTTCTAACCTTAACTCTTAACCTTACACCGACATTTCAGCAGATCACACCGACCTGAAAACCAATCCCACAGACGTAAAACAATACTTAAAGCGAAATTAGTCGGCACCGATCATTTGGTATTCTTATGCTCAATGGGTTTCGAAATTTGTTTGCGAGGTCTTTATACAGTTAAAGGTTTTTCTTAAATAAAATGACTAGTTTATCCAATCTAATTGGTTTTAACTGTATTACAATTACGGTTGTGTTGCTTTTGTCCCTGCTCTCATTCTGAGTAGCTCATTTTTTCTTAGTTTGCAATTTTGTTTTTAATGAGTTTTTTAATGAGCTTGCTGCCTTGTGCGTTCATCGTTTTCTTTCAGCGAAGGCCTTACCGCTGTCTCTTCGTCTGTTTGAGTTAGGTTTTGGTCTGTGTTGACCCCGATGCGGATAGGCAGACCAAAATGATAGGTAACGACCAAATTTCAGGTTCTTCACTCCGCCCGTAAAAAATCTGACTACACTTAAAAAAATAATTAAACATTAAAATACGTCAGTTAGAAAGAAAAATTCTAGTTTGATCGGAAGGAACAGGTTGTTTTTTTCCATAATTGTTCTCATCCCTGATAGTTTATAAAATATATAATTATGTTATAATTAATCACTGATAGTATGGGAAATAAAATCTGGTACTAAACAAACAAAAACATCTGAATGACCGGTAATTTTAACGCAGATTTTTGCCGTTCTTCTTAAAACCATTTATTTAGTTTTAAATTTACAACACCAAAAAGTTGCTTAATTTGGCTGCATTATAGGAAAAAATAATTAATGCGGGAAGGAATGGAAAACAACATTCAAAATAAAAACATAATTTATCGATATACATATATTCTTAATGCTATTGTTGCTAATTTTTATATAAGGAGGTCTCTTTTAATTTATGTGAAAAATTCGTTATTGTATCCTTCAAAATTTGTCCTTTTCAATTAACAAAAATTAAGCTTTTAATATTTAATTATGTCCAACTGTTTGTAAAAAAAGATCAAAGCGCACTTGCGCTAATAAATCGTCATTTCGTCGGTATTCTTTTTCTCGGAAAAGTCAACTTAAATAAGCATGAGTACAATTTAAAAAGTGCCGCATGTCCACGTGGTTACCATATGGTCTTGACATGGATCCCAACAAAAGGGCCTACCGTGCTTTCACGGGAAAGCGCAAATCGCAAAAAATATTTTGCCAGTTCAAGACGGTAGGAACTTTTTAATCGACGTTCAAGATTTATTATAATCAATTATTGCTCAATATCCTAATATTGTCGATGTATGCACTTTTTCTTTCAATATCGTGAAACTGGATTATAACTGCTTATAGATAATTAACCCTGTTAAATAATAAATTCTATTGAAGATTACATTAAATGTCTGTGAATTTACACCACGACGTTTCAATACGATTCTTTCTTAATAAATGCTTAAAATAAATAAAAAAAATCCGACAGCATGGCTACACGCTTCATATAAGGACCCAATGTATATCAACTTTCTAATATGGGGGATACATCGAGCAACCTTTCTCTGCACAAGGAGCACCTTTGGTTTTGGCCACTATTTTCTCAACTATTTAAAAACATGAGATTTCATAAAAATTGTCCTGACTGAAGATAAAAAGCGCCTGACAGACGAATTTAGTTCAGGCAGGCCAAAATGGTCCGTAACGACCAAAATTTCTTATTCACAATATTCTGTTCCTTAACTCCGGATTAATCGGTAAAACAGAAAGGTTGTTTTTTTATTCATTAAATGATTAAATAAAATTCAACATCAAATATTCCAATTTTATGGCAGGCTCGTTGTCAGCATGAGATCATCAATCATACGCTACCGGCATCATAAATGTTGCTTAAACTTTGTAGCATAATTTCTATGAGCTTAGATTAAAAATATGTTACCATGGCGATGAATGAATTTGAACAATTAACACATTAATAATCGAAAATGTAAAAAAATTATCTCATCTATTATATAACTTATTATCTTAATTACTAGGCTTTTTGTTGCCGATTCTATCCCACGTAGAAATATTATTTAACATTTGCCCTTTTATTAGTAAACATTTTGAAAATAATTTTCCCATTATAAAATTACGGAAAACTATAAGATATTGTTATCAGTACGGTTAACTGTTATAAAAAATATAACCAGAATATTGATTATCTGTATTGTTAACTCTTAAAACACACACCACACACAACGCGATTATTATTTGTTTTTAGAGAAAAGATAGTGTGCGGGTTAAGATAGTTTGCCTGAAACTTGGAAGTGCCAATCAATTTCTATTTTCCAATGATATACATATATTGAATTTATTTGTATAAGCCCAATTCTATGCATACAAATTTATAAAGAAACAAGTCTGTTTCTGGCAGCAATCCGTGAGAAAGTTTCGGATTTTGGCAGTCTTGGGGTAGACCTCGGTCTTTTTGTCATTTCAATTCCCAAACGCATTTTAATCTTAAATGCACTCATAACTCTCATTTATTATTATTATATTATTTCCTGTTTGCATACAATTCACTAGTATTGTGTTGGAGTATTGAATACCGCATTGAACCGCTTGTATTCACGCTAATAAATACATTCAATTCCAATATTTGCAAAATGAAACACATAAACGAGATATCAACTTTATATAATAAAACAGCCCAGTTTCCCTTAAAACCGGAACAGAGGAATCAAATACTTTACCGTGCTCAAAGCGTGATTTTAATTTTTTGTGGTATTCCTAAGCTCTCTGTTCATTTATGAATATAAGCAGAAGGTTCACTTGCTTCACCATTAATGAAAAACATTGCCAAAACAAACAATCAGGATTTATAATATACAGAGGTTTTATGTGATAATGGCATTTAGTACAAATCATTAAATAAACAATCATTAAGTACACTTACTGTGTGGTGATTAGTGACTGTTAATCGATAATTATTCAGAAATCGTGAGATGCGGTCTGGTGTGATGTAGGTTTCAGAAAATCATTTTCTTTATCGTGACAACGTTTAGATCTTTAATGAGATCATCTTCAGGGCCTGGGATTTACAAACATTGTTTACAAAAATACGTTTAGGATGTGGAAAACTGAATTTATACAATGCACTTTTCCACATCCTACATAACTGTTGGTTGGCACTCTCAACACGACACACAATAATGACACATCTACCCAAAAAACTAACACTGAGCCCTGAAGATGATCTCAATAAAGATCGAAACGTTGGCAGGATAAAGAAAATGTTTTTCTGAAACTTATCACACCAGACCGCATCTCACGATTTCTTAATAACTTACTTATGAATTTTAACGGGAATTATTTCACTTTTTGATTGAAAACTTAAAAGAACATAAAAATTTGTGCTCCCCTTTTTCTGTTAATGAGTGTGAATTGAATATTTTTGAAAAATATTGTCCAAATAAACAAAAAACAATAACATTTTCTCTGAAAAGGGACTTGCTTACAGAAACTATTTAATTAATAATTTTTAAGTTTCTTACCTTTTCAAAAAGCATTTCCTTTCTTATACTCCGCTTAATCCCATTGTCTTATGGCCCCCAGTCGAAAGTGCGTTCAGCCGCCGATGAGAAAACGTAAAATGTAAAAGAGTCAGTGATAATCTAAGTTTTGCTGTTTTCATTGTAATGGATAAAATTCCCCCTTTTTTGGTATTTCCACGGTCCGCCTTCGCGTATGAATACAAAACAAGTCGTGATGTAATATTTTGACGGAAAGCTGACAAAATCCTGCTAAATTACGATCCCGCTGATGTATAATTACCCCGGTTTTATCTTATCGCTTTTAAAACGCATATATTTGTATTTATTAACATGCGGGCTGAGGTGTACAAAAATTATCTTTCATGTTTCGTTATGATTACGTTTGACCTATCCAATAAGCATTTCCGTTCAAACGCATAATCTAGAAGGATATAACAAAACAATGGGGGCCTAACATTTTCTCTGAAAAGGAAATTGATTACAGAAACTATTTAATTCAATAAGCCTTTATACTTCTATATCTACATGGTTTCTATTTTGTGCTCTATTGTTTATTTATTCAGTGTTTACCTTTCATTTCATTATTTAGCTAGCCCTCTCATCTTTCTCTCTCGTTTGTTGAAAGAGTGGTCAAATCTTCTGCGATTATAAATAAAAGATCATCCTCTCCTTCGCTCACTATTTTCTTTCTCTTTCTGTTTTAATGTCTGTTTTTTGGGTGTGTCAAATGTTGTACTTCGTTTTGGTCTGTTTTTTTATCTGTAAAATATTGAACTTATTCAGTTTGAACCCTGTATATTGAGTCAATAGATATAGACTCCTTCTATTTCTTTGTATGAGTGATGGTATGTGTCAATATTTTATACAAACGTTTATTTAGCATCATGGTAGATATAGATGAAATATTTAAAATTTTATCTCCATGAAATGCATTTTTTTTACACTTTTGAGTGATGGTGTGCATCAATATTTTGTACAAACGTTTATTAACATCAAGGTAATAGGCTAAAATAAAATAATGAATTTAAAATAATGTCGCTGTGAAATGAATTTTTTAAACGTTTTTTTTTAAACTTATGAACTACATCGTAAAGAATATTTTTGCAGTTTATTCGTTTTATCTTGGGATTGTCTATTTACTGTTGTTTTTAGGGTTTGTTGCTAGCAGACCTCAAAAAAATATCACAAAATTTAATTTAATTATTTTTCCGTTTAAAAACTTGACATACAAGCTGGAACGTATATCTTTGTAGTTATATTTTAGCTGAATTCATAATAAAATTATATTTTCTGCCCATCTTCATTGTTTTGGACTTGCCATATTCAGTAGATGTTCTGTGGCTTACTTTGTGAATTGTCATTGATGAGTTTGCAAGATTTGAAGGTATTTAAGACAACAACAAAAACCCAATCGTTCACAAAACTAACAAAAACATCTTGTATAGATTATCCAACTAATTTGGGATATATCAATTGTAATGATTATTCAGAAATCGTGAGATGCGGTCTGGTGTGACGTACGTTTCAGAAAAACATTTTCTTTATCGTGCCAACGTTTCGATCTTTACTAAGATCATCATCAAATCTCAGTGTTTGTTTTCTGCGTAAGTGTGCCTTTCTTGCGTGCGCGTTGAATGTGCCCAAAATTATAATATTATATTATAAATTATATATATTTTATCTGAATGCACAATAAAATGATATCTCCTGCCTATCTTCATTGTTTTTCGTTCAATAAATGCGAAGATGGTACAACGATAAGACAAATTCTTTGAACATAAATATATATTGCAAACAAACTAAGAAAGGGTTTCATTAAATATTTTGAAAAGACAAACATTTCACAGAAATTACTGATAAATTTATATCAATATATATTTGGTTTTGTAGTTGTGCGCTTCGACAGACAGATTTTCTTCTTTATATGGGTCTCAGTTTTTTCGTGTTTCTTACAAAATGGAGAAAATTTTCGCTTGATCTTACAGTTTATACTAAACGCTAAGCGAATATATTTTTTTTCGATTATTGAGGAATTTTCTTATATATATTTTGGCTAAATATATAGTAAAATTATATTATCTGCCCATGTTCAATATTTTGCTTCACGTTTGGTATTGTCGCCATCTTCAATAGCCGATCTGTACCCAAAACAAGCTTGCGGATTACGTCTCTGGTGAGTTTACAAAATTTGAAAGGGTGTACGAAAAAAAAGGATGTACCCACTAAAAAGAGCAAATCCCTTATCAAAAGCTTCTGAGATCATTTGACAAAACTCGATAAAACATTCTGTGTGATGACTATAATATTGAGCACAGTTTTCTTGGGTTTCTTAGGAGCCGGAAACCTGTTTTAAATCTTAAAAGATGTTTTATCTTGATTTTTCGATTTGTATGAAATATTACTTGAATTTAATATAGATTTTTTCCATTTTTCAGGCATTTTCTTTTTCCTCTCTGAAACCTTTCATGTCCTAATTTATCAATAATTTTTTTTACAAAGAATATGTGTTTATGTACTTGTCAATAAAAGTGCAGAAGTTTTTTTAATTTATTCCTGAATTTTGCCGGAAATAGACAGTAATCATTTTCGACTGCATAAAGTACCTTACATTGAAAAAAGGAAAAGGATTTTCCTCAACTAACCATCGGACAAGGAAGAGAAAGTTGAAATAAAATTTATACTGTATAAATTTAGTAAATTCGCAATATAAAGTCGTATGGTGCATCGGGCAACTTTCATTTCTTCTACAAAACCGGTAAACGAGTGATTTTTCTTTTAAAAATTCAAAAAAAACTGGAAGTAATAATCGAGCAATGCTGGCCATTTTCCAGTTTGGGTGGAGAAAGTGAACGAGGCTGATCACATTTGTATCCTTGCCATTTTATTAATCTTTCTCGTCAAAACTGGAACTGACAAAACTGTTCAAATAGTTGCATAGAATCGTAGAATTTTTTTTTTTTGGGGGGGGAGGTGAGTTATTGTTTTATAAGAACCTAATTGTTCACTATATATAGCTGACTTTCACAATCAAACAAAATTTGTCCTAATAATTATTAGTAAAGTTTCTTGAAAATAACTGATTTTAAATTAATAAGATTATATTTTGAATTTTATTTAAACCAAAATAATAATGAGACGCCAAAAACTGAGAGCTTCTTCCCATCTCAAAATAATTATTTTATAATTCAGAAAATAAAGAAAGCCTTCGTTTCTGTTCTTATATTTGCTATTGTATAGGAAAAATGAATCAATTATTTGAATATTATATCGGCCGTGAATAGCGAACCTATGCAAATGAGGAGCGAAGCTGGAGGGAGACAAGGTTCGGAATTTTTTTTCTCTTTTCTCATAAACTAGCCTCTTCCCATCGTTCCCAAAACTGGAAGAACTACTACCGTCCACCCTAAAAAGACGTCTTTCAGAAATGTTCTTCACATTTGGAACGTTTCCGACCTTTTTATAACTCGTGGGGTGTAAGCGGAAAGAAAGTTTACAATAGACATACAAAGAGGCTAAGAATTTATGCTCATAGATTCTATAAAATGGTAGTAATTCTGAAAAGTGTGTCATTTTGATACTCTTTCTTTATCTGGAAAATCACAATGGTAAAATATATAAATTCAAGTTTCATGTAGGTTTGAATTTTATTGGCGTAGTAAGAAAACACTTTTCTTTCCCTGGGGTTTGGTTACAACCTGCGAAGTGTAAGTATCGCTTTTAAATTTTTAAATAATTTCCATGTTTGCACTCGACGTTCTACTAAACAAATTTGGTCTGAACAAGCATTTACAAATTCTAAAAGATATAGTGAAATGGTTTCATCAACTTTTAGCTACTTCGTAGAATAAAACACGCCGAAAATACACCTTTAAAAAATATAAGGTACGGAAAACTTCAACCAACACAGATGAAAGAAACTCTTGAGCAACATGTCCACCAAATTAGGTGCTGCTAAAAATATTGTGTCTTCCCTAAAAAACGGTTAAAACTCGAAAGAATGCTGAAATAAGTTCGAATCTTATTTAGAAAAAAAAAACTTATGTAGAAATTGAACAGTATGTTAAAATAGTAAAGGATAATAATTTATTGAAAAGTGAAAACCAACAACTAAAGATTGGCAAATAAATCAAAGTTTATAAGATGTAGTGATAATACAATTTTCCAAATCTAGGAAAACTAAAATTATTCACCATTTACGAAAATATCCAGTAAATCTAGTACAGTCCAAAGTAGTCCATTGCATTTAACCGTTTGAAAATTTAAAAATCCTAAATGCCAACCATCATTTATCATTTATTTCAGTAGAAACTGATAAAAATGATTTTCTTCGTTTTGTTAGGAATAAACAAGATTTGTAAGTTTATATTTAGAAAATTTTGTAGTAATGCAATCTACATAGATACATTTCTGAATTTCTTACCACAGGATCAGCTCAACTCTTCAAAGAAACTAGACCGTTGAAGTGGAACAAGTTTATATATGTGTGGGTGAGGAATAGAAAAGTTTTTATTAAAAAACTGAAAGATCTCGAGTAAAATCGAAAAGAAAAACAACTAACATGAAAAATTTATATTTTCTTAAAAGCAAAAGAGAATAGAGAAAATGAAGATATTATGCAAGAAAACACCGACCAATGCACTTCAACCAAGATTTATAAGAAGATTAAACAATTTTTTTAAATCTCAACTAAAAACCTTAATTAATTGAATGAAATTAATTGGTCAAGCTGACCATTAAAACTAGTGAATTTAGGAAGTAAACAAAAGGCTGCTGGTGGAAGGGTTTTTCGCTTTTCATTCATTGTCGACAAGGAAAATGACGAAGGCTTTCCTTGAAAATAGGAAAACGTCCTCGTTCTCTTTTGGAATTTAAATGGCTACCAAACAACTTTTGAATTAGGTGATAATGCATCCATTTTTAAAAGCATTAGTGTATCGATTTTCCTAAACTAGGTTAACAACAAGAAATCCACCTTTCGCTTTCTAAAACATATAGTTATCTTCAAGTTCCTGGTGACAAAAAATGTTAGCAAAGATGAGATATTGTGGTGACAATAATGGCTGCTTGGGTTATTTATAAAAAGTATAATTTAACACAGATACTTTATAGAAGGTATTGTGCACTAATGCAACCTAATGTATGAAAATGAACAAAAATCTTGCTACTAAAATGTGGATTATGATTGTGATGATAATGGGTACCAGGAAGGGTTTTGTTTTACTTATTGTGCTTGCATAGTTCCTTAAGTTCTGTTCATCGACTTGCTCCTTCTTTTAAGAAGTACTTCATTGACTGTCGACAAGATTTAATGATGTTTTAGTCCCCAAGAACGTTTTTTTTTATAACAGCCGAGATGGTAATTTACAACCTGATAGCGAAATTATCCTAAAAGGTGAAAAATTATGAGCTTCAAACTTAACATAGCGTTAATCGGAAGCTAATTAATACGGATGGAAAAGAACAGTTAAGGATCGCTGGCACGTGCGGACAATTCGAGAAATCTGTTCATTTCAAAACAAACGATGGGCTCACCATGCTTACTATTTATTTACATTTTCAAAAACATTTAAATTCTTTTTAAAAAAAAATATCAGGTTTAGATTTATTATTGCGGTATAGCACCGATATATAGGTCAAACTTGATACTTAAACCGTGACTTTTATCTATGAAAAATATACAAAAAAGTTCAACTAATCTATACTGCAACTATGTTATACTGTACTAAATCTTTCTAATTTGGACGGTTAAAAATACGACAAAGCGATGATAAATAAATATTTACAAACCAAATGTGAAAATAAAAAAATTGATTTAAATTAGTGTAGAAATGTTTTCATTAATCGGTTCTATCGTGTAATGATAGATGTAGGGAAATGTTTCCTCAAGTTTTGTTATCAAAGGCATGGACATATTTCATGAATATTTATACATATTTTACATCGGTGTCCTATATCCTGTACAAGTTTGAAATTCGATTTGGGAAAAAAATCAGTTTGAAATGTCTGTAAGATTCTTAGCTGTAAACTAATTAAACATTATCAATTTGTTTCTCAGCATAATCTACAGTCTACTGGGGTTTCGGTTGTAATGCTCTAAAAATGATCCATGATGGTCTGGTATTACCAATTGTTCGGGGCTCCAGCCTAGGTGGATGCATTGAAAAATAAAAGTAAAAAATTAAAAGATAAATTGTTCTTAATACTTAGAATTTTGTCATTAGACGAATTGATATTAAAATACAATAAGTTGTTAATATTTATTAACTATATAAATAGTATCATATAACCAAAAGTAATACAAAACGTAATTTTATTTTATTAGGTCTCGTGGACCGCTTGACCAAATGAATTCTTTTCAAGTAATTAAGGTTTTGGTTGAGATAAAAAATTCAGTGTCACAAGCGGGATTCGAACCCCCGATCACTTGAGCTATCGTGACTTCGATCCACTCGGACATCAACTTCCCATCTCAACCACACCTTTTGATTTTTCCTTCCTTTTTGCCATTTTTCAAATGTCGTGTAATCTATTTGATCCTCGGCGACAAATGAAATGGCCACGGAGAGCTGTAGTGAAGTATACTTCAGTTTTCTTATTACATTTTATTAGGTTTCGTGGCCCGCTTGACCTAATAAATTCTTTTCAATAAATTAAGGTTTTTGTTGAGATAAAAAAGTCATCGCATCGTGGAGGGAAAATTCAAAAGGTGGGGATGAAATGGGAAGTTGGTGCCCGAGTGGGTCGAAGTCACGATAGCTGAAGAGGTCGTGGGTTCGAATCCAGCTTGTGACACTGAATATTTTATCTCAACCAAAACTTTAAGTGAAAAGAATAAAACGTAATATTATCATAAAACAAACGTTTTTCGGGATCTTTTTAACTCCTAGGCTCATACAAGTCAAATCACATAGAGGGGTACACAATTGAGGCAGTTTATAGCAAGAATGGCATGACATCGGAACTGGAGTAGCTTCTTTCTTTTGTAAGGATGAGCTGATATGCACATAACGATACTGGATCAGGTCGAATAAATTCTCTTGTTTCAGGGCTTACTGGAGACAAGAAAAAAAAATTAATTCAAAGTATGCTCTGAGTTGCACACGTTTTATTCGAAAAGCTAAAAATCGACTCTAAAATAAATCCGCGTTATGAATTCACCTTTTACGTTGTTATTCACCGAGTGAAGTATAAAAAGAAGTAATTGTGTTGTAATTTTAACCGAGGCCTTGAGAGCTGACGAAAGACTGTAATAACACAGCATACTATGTGATTGCACGGTTTAAATATCATTTATGTTTGACCTATATATTGGTGCAATACCACATTGATAAACCTAAACTATTTTTTTAGTATAAAATTTAAATCAATGTTTTTAAATTATACAGTACAAGGTGAAAATAATTAAGCATGTTGAACACATAGTTTTTAAAAATTAAAGTACAGATTTCTCGAATTGTTCGTACGTGCCAGAAATACTTACTGTTCATTCCCACCCATATTAATTAGCTTCCGATTAACGCTCTATTGAGTTTGAAGCTTTATAATACAGCTTTTATAACTTTTCGCCTTTTAGGATAATTTCACTGCCTGTTTATACCATCTCGGCTGTTATAAAAGTCCTTGGGAACGAAAACATCAATTAAACTTAAAGACAGTGAATAATATTTCTTACGAGAAGAATCGAGCCGATGCACTGAACTAAAGGATTATGATAGTGCAATAAGCCAGAATGCTGAAGTGCTTGAGTAATAAAAAATAGATAAAAATAATAAATAGTAAAAAACAATAAAAAGAAAAATTGATAACAATATGACTAAAGGGGGCGACGGTGGCCACAACGTTTTAGGCGTTGACTCATCACTGTAAGGTAAAGGTCCCGGGTTCGAACCCAGCGGCCATGCATTCAAACTCGTCATACTTACAAATGGGCTTTTTTTTCAAAAATACCGACACCCCGAGGTTTGATACAACCTCTGCTGTTGCGAACCCTCGTAAATATAAATAAATAAATAAGACTAAAACAATAATTATTTCTTATATCGTTCAGATATCCAAGGATTTGGCTTTATGAATATTTTTTCATTCTCCAAAATTTAACTGTCGTACAATTAAAGAACTGCTTTAGATAAAGGGCTCTTAATGTTTTTCATTTTTTTTGTGGATAATATGCCAGATAAGATACAGCCTGTAAAATTAGTTGTGGGTGTGTCCTCTGTCCTTCCGTGACACGTCGTCGCATGTGGTACCGAACAGTGTCCCATTATTATTTTTTTTGTGGCCATTCGAACGAACGGAAGCCCTTGTCGGAAAATCCTGCCCATAAGACTTCAAAGTTTTCAAGAATGATGATCCCTGACAATCTGACTAGTCAGACCATTTTTCAAAGGTTTCAAATAACAAGTTGGTCTATCGAGTCAATTTTAATTAACTTTATTTCATTTGATCGCTTTCTTGTTAGCTTTAAACAGTTTGAAACGATATTTCTCCTCAAATACCTGTCTGATTTTTTGATTAATCTATTCTAAGAATTAAGCCGCATGAAATTGCAATTAAGCCACAAAAAAGTTGGTTAAAATTGTTCGAATTTATCAAACAGCAATCAAGATGGAAAAACAAATTAGCTCATTCAGCTTGAAACTTGATAAGAGATTAGTGGACGGATTGTTAGGTTTGATTATAATCCGAGGTCATTGTACAATTTCTATAAATTCAAATTGTGAAATCACTGCTAAGCAAAAAATTCCATCCAATTGAATTTTTCCGTTTTCTCGATAAAGAAAATTTTGTCCTTAATTTGTCTCATAGGTTTTATCAATAAATATTTGTTTATGCTTTGTTTTAAATTGGGATTATCAATTAGAGGTAGACACACTTAACCCTTAATCAAAAACATGGATAAATGGTTCGCCATCCGAGTGCCTTGCCAAACTCTGCTAGAAGTCGTTAGACGTTTTCGAGAAACTGGTTCCTACCACGTCGATAGAAGACCCTAGGGTGAAAGAAACCAATAATTTCAATATTTAAACTTAAAAATGCCAATTAGTGCTGACGATGTTGCATGTGGTGTGGCGATTGTTGATGGAACTTCCATCATGTACGCAAATATTGCCATCGGAGTTCCCTGCGAAACTCTGCCAGACGTCGTTAGACGTTTTTGAAAAACTGGGTCCTACCATGTCCATGGTAACCCAAGAATGACCGTTTTTTTAGTTTGAGAACTTTGCGAAACCGCCCCCCTATTGTTGTTCAAGCGATTCATCATTCCACGAAGTTCGAAGGGTTCAAATTTCTGAACACACTGATCGAAGAAGATTAAATCAGTATGGTCTGATGACCAGAATTGACCAGGACACACACAGTTGCGCTGTACGCATTAGTTCGAGAATACAGTCTTGGACGATTGATCTGCAGTACGATTTCTAGATGGGTGAAAAAGAGTGTGGAGAAGGCGAAAAGTAGCTTATAATTTTTCTCAAAGTCAACCTTTTCAATGTAGCTTAGTGATAGTGTGGGCGGAATTTTTAATGGAAAGTCGCACAGAGTTGGTTGATTGTGGAGGGTCTTTAACGGCCAATCGTTATGTGGATGCAATTTTGGTACATCATGCGTTGTTGAGAAATTCGAGAGACCTCGAGAAAACAGCGACAATCCTGTTCTAATTCACGACAAGGCCCGCCCATATGTCGCTAGCATAGTACAAATTTAAACAGCATAACATCACGATCTTAGGCTGGTCAGCCCGTTCTCCAGACTTGCATGCACGTCCATAATTTCCTGGTACAGTCCACTATCTTGAAAGGATCTTTTTGAAGAATCTCCAACCCTCAGCAAAGAGACATTTCCTGACTGGTGGAAAGTATGCCGAGGCATAATTAAGGCATGATGAGGAAGGAAATACCATTTTTTTCATTTTCCTTAGCAATTTATCTGAAAGTTTGATTAATATAAAAAATATATACTAATAAAGTTATATTACAAGTGAGTGGAATTTTCTGCCTTCTTTCTTCGAAATACCCTGACACGAATTATTTCTATCTGCAATTTGTATAATTTATCATTTTACCTTTAATAGCACTCTCAGGGATAAACCAAACAGAAAATTGAAAATTCTACGGTTCTTTGTCTTGTCAAGGTCGTTAACGGATTTTCCCGTGGTTGTGAAAGGCGAGAAGGGGGAGAAAGGTGCATAACGAATCGGAGCAAAACGAAATCTGATTTTCCCTTTATGGTCTTTGGAACTGTCTGATCTTTTAAATTTAAGTCCGAGATGATGTCTGAACAAAGTGAAATCAGAACGAAAGCAAAGACGGAGTGCGAATTAATCCTCTTCCAACTTCACGACCGGAATGAGAAAGTGGTCCGACTCGTTTCGCGTTCATTCATTACCGTGTTGCGTAACCTCCGCGGAAGACGTAACGATTAAGTTTATCTTTCCTGCCCCTAAAATAATAATCGTCTATTTGGCAAAAATATATTTTCAGTTGAAAGAACTTTGAAATTATTGCTTTTGGGGCCTATGGGCTGATGGACGTGTAACTCGTTTTAGGGACAAGAAGACTGTTATGCTTAGGAACGACCAATCTATTTGAAATTATTGCTTTATTTTATATGAGAGCTTATGTGAATAAGTACCCTTAATCTAATTAATATTATTGTTATCATTTTGTAATAATCTCTTGGGTATATTATTATTCATGTCAAATGAATACTGTTGAAATAGGCAGTTTTACCGAAAAAATAGTCCCCCAAGATTATCCTTGTACTATTCAGCTTGGCATTTAAGAAAACGTTTGCGCTAGTAAATTTTCTTTATCCGCTTCCATCATTACAACATTTTGAAACGTTGATGATTTCGTTTCCCGTGATAAATGAGTCGGGCTCGGAAATAATTTCCCTGTGAAGTCAAAAGCGCGTGAAAGGCTTTTTTGCGGATTACTTTCCAGCGGCGAACACATGGGGGAGAAAGAGAAAGCAAATCCTAAAATAAAACCCGTCCTTAAGTAGTTCAGGACTTACTGTTTCGAAAGGTCAGACTTAAAAAATTAAACCAATTCCTCGATACGCCGTTCTGCACTTCACGGTTAATTTATTAAACTAAACCGCAAGATTTCCTTGCAAAAAAAATTAAATAACAAACGTATCTTAGCAAGCTACTAAATGTTTTATACAACAATTATATTTTTTCGAAACATCCTCACGTTGTAAACGGCAGTATCGCCCACGGGTATTAATTACAGTTAACGGTTATCTTTAAAACGGCCTCACTATGTGTAACGGCACGTAGGTAACAACGATTCTATTCAACTTGATCACGAATAATAATAAGTAATAACATTGAATTCTCCTTGAGTCGGCTTGAGCAAATTAAAATCAATTTTGAGAAAAGAAAGTCCAAATTTTTGAATACAGGTTTTATGCGCAACAGGAAAAGTATCAAATAAGTTTATTAAAACAAGTAGACTTAATATACTAGTCTAACCCTAAAGAAAACAGAACAAATCAATCAGGAACTTTAATCAATATTGTTTTTTTTTCGTACTTTATTAATGATAAACTTAATTTTAGCTTTACTATAAGATTTCTTTTGGTCTGCACCGTGATGAACCTATAGTTTTGTCGTCCCTCATCCGATACCCTAACTTTCTTGATGAACTGCTGAAATACTTCACCACCACTTCACATTTTAATCCATGGGGAAGCCAGAGCAGCAGCCCACAGGCTCATAAATGGACAATCATTTGCTAGGATAGGCCATCCAATAAACAATGGAAACTCAGGGAGGAGATACAGGCAAATGCTATTCCAGGTGTGCCAAGTACTGATACCAGTAGGGGAAAACTGGGCCAAAGATCCGCTAAAGGCAAACTCCTACTGGTATACTGACGGCTCCAAAACCGACAAGGGCTCGGGAGTGGGGTCTTCGAACTGAACACCAAGACCGAAATCGCGGTAAACCGAGGTAAATATAATACAGTTTTCCAGTCTGAAATCATAGCGATTGAACAATGCACCAGAGAAATAAAAAGACTAGGAATACATTCCCGGAATATAGCCATTTTCTCTGACACCCAAATAGCTATTAGAGCCCTAGCCTCATGCGAGGCGAAGACAAAGAGTGTTTGGAACTGCATGGAGTGACGGAAGTCAGTGGCCTTAAAGACCTGACCCTGGCCTGGGTCCCTGGACATTCGGGGCATAGAGGCAACGAAAAGGTAGACATGGCGACCAAAAAAGGGGGCGATTCTGGGTCCAGAACCCAATGCAGCTTACCTGCCTGCCACGAAGCGGATACATCTTAAAATGGATCCTTAATGAGTTCAAAACCAGTTGGAACAATACCACACGTATTAGAAATCATAGAAGGACCATCCGCAAAACTTACAAAAGAACTACTGGAAGGCAACCGCAATCGAATCAGGAAACACTGCCACATAAGAAAGCGTGAATAGGAGAGAAATAGGAGTACAGGCCAAAGAAACACTGTGCAGATACTGCTAGGAAGATGAGAGCGCAGAACATATTATATATTTTTGTGAAGGTCTGTGTATGTGCAGGCGCAGGTTCTTGCAACTAGGACAAGAAAAACCACAAGCAAGATCCTACACCAAGGAGCCGCTGGAGACTGGTTAATAACCTGACGCTGGCCAGTGAGTAATAAATAACAGGGGAGCACAGTAGACATAGTCAGGTCGAAGTGCGGTAGGACTTGTGGCCGCCTCTTTTATCCCGATCCCTATCTCTATCCCTAGTGTACATGATTTAAACAGGTTGATCAAGTAAAAATTAATTTTGAACAGTTTTGAACCACGAAAACTATTGTGCGACGAAATCCTATTCTCCAACTAGACAGGTTTAATTCAGCTCTATGCTTGTTGGAAACTATGTCTAACCAGTCTTCTTATCTTGTCTCTCTGTGTTCTCATTTCATAGTAGGAGAACGTACTGGCCAATTCATTGTGATAATCTCTACATCCTCCAATGATTGACAACGCAAGTTACAATATCATGCATTAACACGATGTTCTCCCTGATAAATGGAGCGAATGGACCGCAGAAGAACTAACTCAATGTACCTCAGAGTAGTCAAAGATCAATTCTGTAAGATAATCAGTTTGGTATGGGCATGGACGTTGGGTTCCACCCCAAACCATAACCGCCTTTGAAAAGGCCGTGACTTATGCATGGCATGAAGCAAGGCGTCCTCCACATCTTTCCAATGCACGGTCCCTGTATCTGATTACTAAACAGCAAACCGGCAGTATCTGTGAAAAGAACAACTATTGTTTAACTGCCCAAACGACAAAAGACGAGGAAGGCATCGCCTATTCTTCATCGGCGACGATAAGCCTGCAACACCTAACGGTATTCAGAAATTGTATCTCATTGTTTCAACGAACGCGTACGGCAAATGTTTCTAATTCACAATTTTATTTATTTACATATACGTAAACATGATTTTATTTATACTATTTCGTACAGTTTCGTTCTGATTATGCAGGAACGAGGAGAACGTCCTGGCCAATTAGTAATACATCCTCTAAGTAATCGGTACAACTCGAGCTATATGCGTACGAGCATTATCATGCATTACCACGAAGATGTCCCCAATAAATAGATGGAATGATGTATAGGTGATAGACCAGCTACTATTCACAATATATTTGATAGCGTGGTCAAATGAATGTTGTGTATTGAAACTATGCTCAGCTTTCAGTGTTTCATTTCACCTTCCTTAGGTGAATCTAGGCCTGGTCCCACCAAATATACTGTAAATATAGCGAGTGGAACCCTTGCATCCAGAAGAACGTTCTCAATGTATCTTAGTTCAGTCAAAGATCTAATCTATGATACGCTATGACAATCAATACGGTACGGACAATCCAATACCGTAACTGTCTTTGAAAAGGCTTTAACACACGGCACGAAAGCAAAAGAGTTTCCCAGGTTTTTTCCATACTCGGTCTCGGTCATCAGATTGCCACACAAAACTGTCCATCTATGAAGAAAACAGCCAACTGATTGCCATAAACCAAATCGGCACTAATCTCATTATTCAAGTATTCAAGTGATATGCTGATTTGCGAATAGTCTGCAGTAGTAGAGAACCTCATGCAGGATGTCTACAGACTAGGGGCTATTCTCTGCCTTCTGATTACTTTTTATCCACATATTTCGGTCCGTTTCGAGTGGACTACCAGGAAGCTGCTAAATGTCAGTTCCATAGTGCAGTGCGGGCAACAAAACGATCGTCTCTGCCCATGGTACATCCGGACGATCATTACCTTCGATCGATCTTTCCGGTACCACTAAACCTTTTTAACCCATCGTGGATGGTAGGACACGACATCCAGGCTATGAAACGGATGTCCGTCTTGGCCACATTATCTGCCAGTGTGTGATCTTCTCGACTTAAAGCCATGCTGTGAAGAAAAAAAAATGTACGCAAATTTATTCTTTTATATGTATTATTAATTCACTCGACGAGTTGTCTCTGGAAAGAATGAAATTGGACTGATTTTCTTTATGTTAATCTAATAGTGTAAAAGGATTAGTAAAACTATAAAAGTAAACAAGAAGTTATTAATGCCGTGTTTACTTTTTAAGTCTACATTAACCTTTATTTCTAGTTATTATGAAAAAAAATTAAACAAATACAAGTAGCAATTTTTTTTAGAGTGCACATTCAATTTGTAAAAGTTTAAAATTTCAAAATTAAATAAACTGGACTGTTCCGTATTATTTTTATCCATTTAATACTCAATAAACGTTACCGATGCATGTATAATTTTAAGAAAGAATATTTATATATACAGTTTGGTTATCATGGAAAGTAAAATTGTCAATAAATTTAAAAAATTAAGATTTTCATAAACCATTAGGTTTGTGAGTACATTTGTTGCTAGTCCAGCATCATTTTATGTGATAAAAAATTTTCTTTGCCTTTTTCCATCATTATTATATTTTTGTTATGTAAATAATGTAGTTGTTTAATTATCAGCTAGGCGAAGTTTCCGAATTCCTGAGGACCTATTTGTTTTTTAATCATGAATCACAATGGTGACTTCCAAAACATCTTGGAATCTGTGAACTGTTACAGTATCGTGCTCCTACTCACGTAGCGCCATCAAAACCCAAATTGTTCAAAATATTTTAAACAGCTTGCTACTTTATTTTTACTAATTTTACAACGCTTTTGGACGTTCTTGAATTAGCATGACGTTTTTGCACTTCTTCCAAATTGTTCTTTTCAAGTCGACATTTAAAAAAAAAATTAATAATTATACAACATAGTTCAAATTTAACAAACTATTGTTTTTATTATAATTTCAATGAAATTTTATTTATTTATTGAAACGAAATGATATTTCCAAACATAAACACAATAACATACAAAAATCATCGTCCATATTCAAAAGCGTAAACAAGAGTATAATTGTAATTATTAAGTTCACTAATTTCGTAGTCCGCTTGACCAATTAATACATTACAATTAATTAAGGTTTTTAGTTGAGATAAAAAAGTCAATGCCACGAGCGGAATTCGAACACACGATACGCCGCTCCTCTACCACTGGAAAATTCGAAAGGTGGGGTTGGAGTTTTGAACGCCAAAACAATTATTCATTCACTCGAAATACTACGATTTTTGTTTGACCTTTTAAACATATTTTTATGCGCAAAACGCATAATGTAACTTGGGGTGTGCCTTTTTTAAATTTCTTATAAGTTCACTCCTTGAAGAACATTTAAATTTTCGCATTTCACTCTCCTTCGCGGCCATGGGTTTATGTCAGGTGATGTGAAGATATAATGAAACGTTGCGGACGTGGTAATTAAGCCATTCTTTGCTTATTCTGGCTGAATGTTTGGGGTCGTTGACTCGGACTAGGTGTTTAAGGATCCCGACTTTTTTGAGATTGCTTTTTTTTTGTAATTACAACGGACTATGTCCACGTACTGTTTAGCACTCAAAATACATTCGATGACTACTAAGTAGTAAGTACTAACTCGAGGTACAACCCCACACCCTCACCCTGCCTCCTCCTTGCTTCCCAGTCGGAGTTATATTTTAAACATCTGATAACCAATTCGATCTCCTTTAAAGTTTAAACGAATACGCATCCATCAAATCAAAAACTGTTAAACGTACATAATGTGAAATGATATTTTTCTACAAGTCCAGGGACTTATTGCCATGATCTCCAACAAAACTGAGCCTTTTGTCCTGTTTTTATGTATAATATGTATGATATTTTTAAAAACCGTTTTGCCTTTGTATCCTGCTTCATGAAGGGGATTATCTTCTTTCCTAAAACTCCTAAAAGCTGGAACAAGGCCTTCTGCGGGTTCATGTACACTAATCGAATTTTTTGAAGTTTGTCTACTCGATTCACGCGCTGGATTCGTCGAAACTTTCTTTTGTTTCCTGTGCTTTCTTCCCTAACCGTTCCACAGTTGAGTCCCAGTGCGTACTAAGTTTAAGTACACCAGAAGAACCAATCTTGAACTTTTTTTCTATTGGATATTGGAATAAAAATATTTGTTTTCTTATTTAGCGATAAGTTAAACGTTGTTGGAATAAAGAGACAATTTTTATCCTTTTAACGTAACATAATAATTCTGCTGATTGTGGCCAATTCTAAAGCGAAAATTGTCCGCACTTTCTCAATCGGATCAAACAAATGATACAATAACAATTAAAAATATTTTGTTCAATTGAAATTTAGCCTTATTTCGTAGCATAACAATACTAAAAATGCAGTTTTTCCAATATGCCTATAGATGTAAAAATATTTTTTAATTTTCAAAAATATCCATTTTTGTATCTTAATGTAATGCCTAATTATTTTTGAAGAAATAATTATTTGAAACATATTGTTGAATCATCTAGTTTATGGTCCAAAGAAGGCTTAGTTACAAAATAAAATTAAAGAAGAAAAAGCCAAAAAATACTAAATGTATGAATAATTTTTTGACCCACTGCATATATTTTTACACGTTTTGGAAAGTAAACAGGAAAATTTCACAAATATGACAAAAAAGTGGAATTTTTTAAACAAAGATATATTTTTACAATATTGTTAACAAATAAGGAAAGACTAAGAAATAACTTATTTTTTATTTCCTTATTTGTTGACAAATATATTGTACAGCTTTAAAAACAAAAAACACTACATTTTTTAAATTAATAGTTGATAAGTTTTCTGAAAAAAGGAAAATATTTCCCGAAACCTATAAAATTATATAAATACATGTTGTAACAAATGTAAGTTACTTCATTATTATTTTTATAGATAAACTCCATTTAATATTAAAATTTGAAATAATTATTGTAGTTTCACAACTTTTTCAATCAAGAAAAAGTGAGAAATATTGGCTGTAAAAAGAATTTAATAGTGAGCAAGATTAATCAAATTAGTGAGTTGTTATGTAAATATTATTTATTTTTAGACACATATTTATGGTGAATCAGATTTTTGTCTTTCAACATTTTTGTCCACAAATTTGAAGGTTGAAGCATAACAGTTTAAAGTTTTTCTTCTACTCTGGATTCAAAAGTTGTTCTCTGATCAAGGACCAAGAAAAACTTTTAATCATTATATTTTTGATCAGTACACTCCTGACAGACATTGTCCGATGACAGTCATACAGTGTGTGATGAACTATTAGTGTTGTATGGCCATGTATCATGAATGATAAGATTAAATCTCTTCAAATAGACAATGAACTTGCCTTGCAGATATTATATAAAATTAAAGAAAGTTTCTAATTTCATTCTTGCCAAATAATCATCTTTAAGGTAGATGTAAAAAATAAATACATTTTGTCAATTATTTATCAGATAAAGTTAATATTAAAATCTAATCCCAATTGATAATCCATTTTTATGAGCATTCAGTATGGATATTATATTTAAACTTAAATTGTTCTCAACAGAAACTCAACAAACAGCTTAGAACAAATTAAAAAACAAATATATACATAGTTGGGCCGACTTGACTGACGTGCTGGTGTCTGTTAAGCCGACAGTCGACCAGTGGAGCCCGGAGGGGATATCCAGAAGGGAAAGTGTCCTGACCCGCCTGTGGATAGGCCATACATGTGTGACTCCCGGGTACCTGTTGGTTGGCACGAGTCGACCTAGGTGCCTAGTAGAGAGGCTTACTGTGCCGCACTTGTTGGAGGGTTGCTGCAGCTTGGCGCTGTATAGGGACCGTGGTGGAATGCCGCCTGGTTATACGAGAGTGCTCGAGCATGGCAGTGAATTCAAGGACCAACTTTTTAGGTTTCTTAGAGACATCGGGATTATGGGTTGTATATAGAGGGGTAATTAGATTATAGGTTACAATTTGTATTTGGTTTCTGGTAGAATAGAAGTATGTTGGCGGCGGTGCAGCATATTATTTCAAACTGCTGCTCCCTTAAACCGGGTCGGGGCGGAATTTTGAGAACCCTCCGACCCGGACTCTACATGGAGGATAGGCATGTGTGATTGGATTTGTATATAGTGGTATGTATGTATTTATTGTATGAGTGAGTGTGTGAATGACTAGTCTTAGGGAACGTAAGGGCGCCGAAATGACCAAAGAAGTCGATGGCGCCCGACCAGAGCCCAACCAAGGAGTCGCTTATGCACCAAGGTGGGTGACTCCCCCTGACCTATCAGGGAGAGGCCAGAGACCTCCTAGGAGGTCACGCAATTCTAATTCTAATATATACATACAAAAATTGCATTAATATTAGTTGTTACTTTTTCACATAATTTGAAAACTTTATTGGAATTAATTATTAATTGAGTTTTAATTAAATCCAATTTGAAGCCTTATTGCACATTTTTTGATTTGTCTATTTAAATATCAATGATTAATATAAATTAATATAAAGCAAATTAATTGAAAGCATGTTAAAGATCTTTTAGACTTGGTATTTGGAACGGTTGCGCTACTATCACGTTGTACCGACGATTGAGTGCCAAGCCTTTCATCATTGTAACAGCAACTGCGCTTATACACCAACCTCGTGGTTTCTGTTTTCAAGAGGTTCTTTTGAGAAATAGGAGGATTTAAAAAAAAATCCATTTTATTTAAATCAGTGCAGTTATTTGTCATAGATATTTACAGTAAATTCTGGAGAAGCGCTGAAATGGCAGGAAAGAACAAAGTGAGTGTGAATTTACTTGATATATTTTGAATAAATTTCCTCAAAACTAATGAGTCTAAATACTTAAAGAAAGTAAGGAACTTGGGTTTAATTCAGCCTGTATTTTTATACAAGTCTTATACAAGCAGTCGTTAAATAAAATGATGATGGATAGTAATTATGACACAAATATATGGTTGCAAAATAAAACCTTGAATTGGACATGGCAAACACTAAAATATATTTGATTATGTCTTATTTGGTTCTTCATCTACAAATTTTAGCAGGGGTTTCCAACCAATTAAGCATGAAAAAGATGTATATAGTTGACAATCGAAACACCAATTTTGCGCAAAATTTTCTTTTGTCTGTCAAGATCTTGGTTCTCACTTTGATACCTGTCTGTTTGTGAACTATTTGACTTGGTAAATTGGAAAACAAAATGAATAACATGTCTGGCACGCTCAACACAACACCAAATCTATACGGAAAACAAACACTTTGAGCCCTGAAGATGATTTCGAGAAAGATCAAAATGATGGTACGATAAAAAAAAAAAATGTTTTTTTCTAAAACCTATGCCATACCAGACCACATCTCAGGATCTTCAAATAATCTAGATAAGCATCGTATTGTATTGACCTGGACGGTCTAGCGCTTTTGAGTAGTGATTGATCGTATTGTATAATTAATAATAACAACGAATTGCTTGTTAAAATTTCCAAGTACAAGATTTTTGCAATTTTCATTATTGAAGGGGGAAAGAAAAACTTGAAGAATGATTTATTAATATAGTATACTTTGTAATTACTTAATATATTAAATTCTGTAATTACTTTATTTTTTAAATTAATTTTTTATTAAGTGAAAAAAGCTGTGGCTTTAAATTTGATATTTGTTTCAATTAATTATTCTTTTTTATGTAAGAACTTGGTTGAGATGAAAAAGATAATGTTATTAGCAGGATTCGCACCCACAACTTAACTTCACCTTGACTTCATGGGTTCCAGTCCCTGTATGGTCTCGCACTTTCAAATAGTGATTGATTGTACTGTATAATTAATAATGACAGTGAACTGCTTCTTAAAATTTCCAAGTACTAGATTTTTGCAATTGCCAATTATAAATTTTCACTATTGAAAACCAGCGAAGAAAAACGTGAAGAATGATTTATTAATATGGTACACTTTGTAATTACTTAACATATTAAATTTTGTAATTAATTTACTTTTTCAATTAGTTATCAGGCTAATTATTTTTTAAATGAAAAGACCTGTGGCTTCAAATTTGATATTTATTTCAATTGATTATCCTTTTTTTATGTAAGGTCTTGGTTGAGATGAAAAAACTTTTTGGGTTTGAATCCACTCTTGACACTAACTTTTTCATCTCGACGAGAAGACCTTATATAAAAAAGAATAATTAATTGAAATAAGTAATTTGACCAATTAGACAACTAAATAAGAATGGATTAATATTTGATATTTATGCTGGAACTTGTTCACTTGTTTTCTGTAGCTATTCTGATATATCGTGCAGTTAGTAAAATCCCACTAGTATGTGATAATAATGACTGAGAACTGTTTGGGTTAGCTGAATAACTTCAATAATGCTGAGGGAAGGGACAAAACAGATCATGTGTATTATGTCTTATGCTAGCTGAGAAGTGTTGTTTGGTTGTAATTAACCATTTTGGCCTGGCTATCCAGATTCCAAGACTAAGTTCTGACCTGTGAGGTGCATTTCGTCTTCTACTAATGTTCAGTTTCTAGCAGTAATATAGGGTGAAATTTTCCACTGTGGATGGCAGGAATGTGAAATGCATCTTAACGGACCAAAATGTTTGAAAACAACAACAAAATGTTTTTCACTATTTATTTTCACACTCATTAATGCATTAATCAATTTATTCATTCATTATAATTTCATTATTATCAAATTATTCATTATCAGTTTAGTCATTCGGTCATTCATTCCAATCATTCAAATTTAATTACTCACTTATTCTCTCAAATTCCTCCCAACGATTCAAATTTTATTCCATATTTTATGTGTGTGTTTAAAAAAGTAAAATTTTATGTATTGTTATTAATTGTTGTTTATTGTTATAATTATTATTATTAATTTTTAAGGGCGTTTTAACTGCTAAGGCAACATTCTATTTTAGATTAGCTATATCTCTTCTGAGTGCTATAAGTTTATTGTTATTATTATTATTATTATTATTATTAGTTTTTAAGGGCGTTTTAACGGCTAAGGTCATTTCACGCCCTAACATCCAAAAATTCTATTTTAGGTTTGCTATATCTCTTCTGAGTGCTATAAAACTCTGACTCCAAACATTCACTCGTAACCTAATTTATCCTATTGCCATCCAAGCTTTGATTTTCTTTTCTTAATTCTTAATTCGGAAGGCCAAGTTACAATAAATTTAATAAAATTATAAAATTTATTTCTGTTACTTTTTTTTTTTAAATTAAAATTGTGAGTTTTTTTTCATAAATTAAAATTTCCCCATAGGCTTGTATGGCTAATAATAATAATAATAATGGAGTCAGACTAGCAACAATCTCAGCGTGATTAGCTCATCTTTATCCTTTTATTCTTCCATTCAAGTATGATAACTAATTCTACATAACAATAATAAGAAACAAAACACAATAATATTTCTTTTTTTTTTTTTTTTTTTTGAAGGAGCTATTTTTCTTATTTAAATTGCGATATTGGGCATTGTACTGTATTACCCCGCAATTTTTATTGTCTTCCATTTTATTTTTCCGCTCCGGCAGCCTCAAAAGCTTCTGAAAAAAGAAATCATGCACGCACAACTCTTATGCAGACATTAGCAGGCATTCAATGGTAAAATGGGAAAAGGAAATTTCATTGTAAATTCCAACAAATTTGAGAAAACTGAAAAGCGCTCTCCGAAAGGAACCCTGGGGACCCAGTAACTCCTGTAAACTGCTCGAAAGGTTGAGCCTTTGCCTAAAGGGTTGTAAAGTGAGGCAGTCGACCAAAATATGTTTTACTGTCAAAATTATGCGTTCTCCACTTCGCGTACATCGAGGACAAATTGGAAGGTTGTTGCCTATTAAAAGTCTATTATGAATTAACCTGATATGACCTATTCGCAATCTAGAGAGAATTACAAGTTCTTTTCACATTATTTTTAATATTATTATAAATAGCAATTGTAATAAACTCTTAAACAGATGCATTTTATTTTTGTAGAAAGATGACTTACATCAGTCCAAAGATAGCGATGAAAGTTCAGATGATTCCAACAATATGAGCTTTGAAGAGAGCGAAGGTGAAGAGGATGCTGAGGATGTTGATGTTGACGTTGACGTTGACAAGCAGCAAGTGGCTAGCAAGAAACGAAAACTGGAGGTCACAATATAGTTTTTATTTTTTGCTGTTTCAAATTGTCAGTATTATTTCACGTGTAAGTTGTAATACAGGAGGATAAAGCAACGACTAAAAGTTCTAAAAAGCAGAAGATGAATGTCAAACCGCCGACGGCAGAGGAGTTGATACATCTTCGCGAAACGGAAAATCTTTTTCAATCAAATCTCTTCCGTTTGCAAATAGAGGAAATGATCAAAGAGGTGCGACCTAGGAAATCAGAAAGAAATTCTCTCAGGAATTGGTTAAATCAATTAACTACAGAATTGACTGGGACTGATGTTCGATATGAGAAGCCGGTATGTTATTCGTTTTTTGTGTAAATTAACTATTTTATATATTTAGTTTTTAAAATTAAAGTAATTTTTCAGTTAAATGATGTAACCTGGTTGAAAGAACTTGGAATTACATTTCCGATCCCACTCACAAAGAACTATAAAAAAAAAGTAATTTTTAAGTTTTTGAAACCTGTGAAAGTTTTAACAGTAGGATCTTTCGTTAATGGTACTCTTCTTGGGCCAAGTTTTTCCATTGATCTAGCCATTGTAATGCCAAAGGTCAGTTAATAAGTTCATTAATTGGCAATAGGAAGTTTTTAATAGAAATTATAAATTTATAGAAATGTTTTGAAAAAGAAGATCACCTGGACATGCGATATTTGATAAAGCGAGCTATGTATTTATGCGTAATCTCTTCAATTATTTCAAAGAGTGTTTCGTTGAGCGATGAAAAAGTTAAATTTTGGACGAAGACGGGCGACCCTCTAAAACCTGTACTCGTCTGTAAAGCTCCAGGGAAAGGTTCTGTTGAAATACTTTTGACTGCGATTCCTGAAGAAGGGGCTTTTAAAACTTCAAAATTTGTACTTGATAAAAACAATATTCGGCCAGATGTATCAGACCATTTAGGTAAGGAATAAAGTCTAGCAGGAATGAATTTTTTATATATGTATATTTTTCTATGAGGGTGTTCAACTATCAAGTGATATGAACCCTCATGGTGTCAGTGTTTTTGAAAAAAAAAAAAAAAAGAAAAGAAAGACCATTTGTAAGTATGTCTGGTTTGAATGGAGCTTGATTCGAACCCAGGACCTTTACTTCGCCTAAACTATTGTGGCCACTAATTAAGGTCTGATTAAATTAGCGTAAGATTTTTGTTACAACCTGCATACCATTATTGTGCATGGCTAGGATTGATAAAAAACTTAATATTTTTTATTACTTTATTATTTCAGCCCCAAGTCAACTACCGGACACACCATATTATAATTCTCAACTACTCGAAGATGTGGTATTAGAAGAAAATGAAAAATTGAAAATAAGTTCTCTACAAAACAATCAAAATGCTAGAGATGCTATTGTACTTCTAGGCGTTTGGCTTAAACAAAGAGGAATGACACAAGTAAACTTTTTTCTGGAAAAACATTCGAACTTCTTAATTTAAAAAAAAAACCTATATTAAGTTTTATAAATATATTTTTAAGGGATATGGGGCAGTTAATATGCATTTGATTAGCATGCTGTTGGTCCATCTTCTTCAAAACCAAGTAATCAACCATAATATGAGTAGTTATCAGATTATTCGACATGTTTGGCTTTTTATCTGTGAGGATTTTTTTTTAATTTGAAGGTTTGTTGAGTTGTTAATAAATTTTTTAAATGTTCAGCGCAAGGAGATTGGACTGAAAATGGCCCGTCTCTAATGAAAGGATCCTCTAGTGAAGTGCCCAATCATTACAAATTTCATTCCATCTTTCCTGTCGTTTTTACTGATTCTACTGGTTATTTTAATTTCACCTTTAGGATGAATAAAGTAACTTATTTAAAGGTTGGTTTGATTGAATTATTTATATTGTTTAAAAATGATTTCTTATTTGTATTAATTTATCAAATTGTCTTCAGTTTAGATCAGAATCTCAATTGGCCGTTAAATACTTGAATGATTCACAAATTAATAGTTTTAAGACACTTTTTATGAACAAGATGAATTTCATTGAACAATATGACCACATTTTAAGGTTGGTGTGCAAAACTTAGGTAATAAAGTTGGCAAAAGTTGATGTTGGTTTGAATTTCAGCTTTACAAATCCAGATGTTATAAACAAAACTGTATTCAAAAAGACCTCTGGAGCTCGTCAGTTGGATTATTCTTGTCATACTTTGCCTTTGTTTTTGGATCTCCTGACTAATTTATTTCTAAAGGGACTTAAAGACAGAGTTAAGACAGTTGGAATCAACCTTCTATCTACACCAAAATGGGGCATGACTGAAAAGAGCCCGGCATTTCTAATAAAAGACGTTTTGATGCTGGGCTTTCAGTTGAATTCAGAAACATCATTGGCCATTGTCGAAAGGGGCCCCGACGCTTCGACTCCAGAGGTGTGAAATAGATAAACATCTTAATGTCGGAATGTATAAACGTTTGTATTATTGCAGTCGAAGGAATTCAGGACTTTCTGGGGCAACAAATGCGAACTAAGACGATTTAGAGATAGTGAAGTATGTGAAGCCGTTGTTTGGGGTAAAACAGGGGACCCTTTACGAGAGAGAAGGCTTATTTTGCAAAAAATTGTAACATACCTATTAGAAGAGAAACTTGGCATCACAGCTGAAAATTTTACTTACATAGCCGACCAACTCAGCCCCATTATTCAAAATAAATCTGTAAGTGGTTCTTATTTAGAATACTTGTCTCATTAAAAAAAACAAAAACAAAAATATTATAGATGCCAACATCGACGAATGAAGAATCTTCGCAGGCTGTGCATAAAGTTTATGAAAGTCTGGCTCAGCAACTAAGGGAGCTTTCAGGGCTTCCGTTAAACATTACCAGCGTGCACTGTATATCTCCTGTATTTAGGTTTACAGACATCTTTCCACCGCTACCTGCTACAGTTATATTTGGCAAGAAACATACTATACAACCTGACATCAATGGTTTACTGTCAGACAATTTTGAAAAATGCCCTACTTACGTGGCTCCAATTGAAGGTTGTCAATTGTATTATATAAAAAAAAAGTAATAATACCATTTAAAATCTTTGAATTATTTTTTAAGTTGTAATACAAATGGCGCTTACTCAGAAATGGCCCAATGATGTCAACGCTGGTAAAAGGCTGATAGCTGCTTTTTACATAGCCATAGCTGCTGAATTGAGAAAGCGGTACGATCTTGACTGCCAGATCACAACAGATTTTGTTCAAATATTAAAGGTAAATATAAAATTAGTTATATTTTATTTATTCATTTTTTTTATTAGGACTTCAATC
The DNA here is from genome assembly GCA_039619505.1 of Cimex hemipterus. Lineage (NCBI taxonomy): Eukaryota > Metazoa > Arthropoda > Insecta > Hemiptera > Cimicidae > Cimex > Cimex hemipterus. The sequence goes on from CM077102.1 coordinate 28,043,133, forward strand.
ACTAATTTATGGCATATTTTTGAAATGTGTTTGTATTTAAAAGCTAAATGATATAAATATATATTATTTAAAATTATAAACATGAAAAAATGATGTAATTTTGTCATAAGCCATTAATTGAATTGGGTTTTTAATTTTTTTTTTTAAATATACACAAGTTTCAAGCCTAGTACATCTTACAAAACTCATTAAGAGAAAATATGAATGATGGAGCGAGTGTGGAGTTCAATCCTTTAAAAGCAAAATTGATTTAATCCTTTTTTTTTTTTAAGGATTAAACTTATTAAGTATACAATATTTGTTCAATTTTTTAAATACAATTGAAAGAGCGTTGTGAGGATCCAAACCCATCACCCAGCCCAAACAAATAGAGAATGGGTTTCTATAACAATCTCGGTCATTCTATTAAAAATTATTATTTTGATATTATGATTATTATAAAGAAAATAGCAATTATATTGAACCCTTACATCAGTTTTAAAATCCCTCCTTGTCCAACCAGTCATGGAGTGCACACTTTATGACCAGAAATGCTGTTGTATCATGACCAATATTAAGAAGTCCTCTTACTTTTAGTGTAGTTATGCGCATGTGTCATTGGCTTTGGCAATGAAGTATTGCTTTACATTATTTCAATCTTAATCCAGCATTTTTTAAATCTAAAAAAGTTGTATCGGTGAATTTGGTATTATATTTTCGTGAAAAACCTCTATTGCGAACAGGCTTCCAAAACTTTATGACAAAATCTGAAAAATTCATTTAAAACTTACACAACTGACAATATCGATTTCTGACATTGCTTCACAAATCAAAACACAGCATTTAATTGGTCAAAGAATTATGAAATTTAACAATAGTCTAACTTGAGAATTGCCTGATTTCCAGGAAGGGTTTGTGTTCCGTTTGTATTTGGGGTATGGTAAAGAAATAGCTCTTTTGAAAGAAAAGATAACTAGCCAAGGAGTAAAGCAATACAGGGATACGAAAGAGTCCATAATTTTGGAAAAGAAGTTCATAAATCTGCCCAAACTTACTGGTGCACTTTATGGGTAAGGTGCTCATTTTTGTGTGAAAAGATAAGCTCATTTTTTAAAATATTTTTTATCAATAGTCTGAGCCAAGTTAATTCTGGGTTTGGTGGAGCTGCCTGCTTGGCGAAACGCTGGATAGCTTCACAACTGCTCGATGATGATCATTTTCCTGAGATTGTAATCGAACTTTTGGTCGCTTACCTTTTTACTTCACCCCAGCCCTTTTCTGTAGCTGTACAACCACTTCCAGCATTTTTACGTTTTTTGAATTTATTAGCAACTACCAACTGGAACATTGAGCCGATTATAATAAATTTTAATAACCTCTTAGACAGTAAGTTGTGCTTTCTTTAACTACATCTTAAATTAGAGTGTCGTTAATATTTTTTTAATGCTTTCAAGGAGAGAAATTTATTGAAATTGAACAACTTTTTAACACACAACGTGAAACTTTGCCTCCTTTGTTTATCGCGACTCCTTATGATAAAACAGGCTGCCTTTGGACTAGAGACGCTCCAACCTTGCCGACGTTAGTTCGGTTAGCAAAACTGGCTTCAACGACTTATAAAATTTTAGAAATCAGACTTAGTTCTTTTCAGCCGAGTAAAAAATTGAGGGTGCGTAAGATTGCAAATACAATACTTTTAATTTTTTAAAAAAATAATCATAATTTTATTACAGTGTGTGTTTTTTCCTCCAATGAATGCGTATAATGTTATAATTAATTTAAATACAAAAATGTTGCCTCGGATACCACAGAGTATTTCATGGGAGGCGACCAAAAAAGCGAGTATTAATAAAATAGTTGTAAATAAAACACCGATTACCGATTTCAATCCTGCTCAACTTTATTTGAATGATTTAAGGGTAAACACAATATTTTAAAATATCGTTTAGGTATATATACAAAGTGATTATTTATTTTCTAGAACAACTATGGAGATTTTGCCCTCTTCTTCTATGATATTTATGGTGGTAAAGAAATCGGTGTAATATTTAAACCACAGTTTTTAAAAACAGTGGAATTTAAGGTGAGCATGTTAAATATTTAATGATTTAATTATACTTTTTAAAATCTTGTTTTATATTTTAGACATCTCACATAGCTGGGAGGAAGCCGGTTGAAACAGAAGGTAAAATCCTTCTTGTACCTGATAAAGAAGCTTTAATTGAAGGTTTTAAAATCCTGGGAAGTGGTATTGTAAATAGTGTCACTGTGCAAAGTTAAATTATAAATTATGTGTAATGTAATGTTCAAACAAAAATGATTTATGACTGTTATTACTATAAGTTCATTTTATTTAGTATGTAAATATACATTTCTTCAATGTAAATATAATTTCAAGTTTTTAATAAATAATCTGAACATCTTTTCTCGTATCTGTTCATGTACTTTTTTAACAAAGCTGGGGACAAAGTACAACCGCATCATATGCTTGGTCAATTTGGCTGCCTAAGGTGGATCCTATGTAAAACAACTCTCTGTTACTTAAAAATAATGTAAATGATTTTTTGGAAACTTTGTAGTTGTCCCCTAGTAAATGAAGTAGGCAAGCTGTCGAATGTTTGTTCAGTTTGAGTTTATAGTTGAAAAATGTCATTTCTATTTTTTTTTTTCTATAATATTTTCCTTTTATTTTACATAATCATACTAAATGGGTACATAATTAAATAAAACAATCAATTCTAGTTAAAAAAACTTGAAACGACAGTAGTGACACTTTTGCCCTTTCTGAGGTGGCCCTAGGAATTTTGAATGGAATTGTTTAGTGGGTGATGTGGAGGTAAGGTTTAAAAAGTATAAGCAGGAGGACCCAGAAGGACAGTTAGCATGCTGCACATGTTGCTGTTGTTGATGTGTTCTCAGAAGTGGTTGTTACTTATATGCCACTAATTGACAAGTTTTATGAGTGTCAGAGAGGGTAAAAAGTGTTATCCAGAGATGCCAGAGGATATGTAGGAATTAAGAATGGCTCTGTTGGAGGTATATGAAAATATTCCACAACACTATATTCAACTATTTAGCTAAGTAGTGAGCTCTGAAGAGGAACCAGGGACATGACTCAAAACACATTTCTAGATTTAAAGGAAGCCCATCAGAAAACAAATTGTTTTTCCGCCTGCATGAACCTTCCCTGATGTCCTAGCTTTATAATTTATCATTTCATGCTGATACTGATATTCAATGAATATACTAGAATCATAGTTGGTCTGGTGGAACATGTCATTTGTTGGTGTGAAAACTTGGCAGTCTGACATTCCTAATTTCCTACTCCTGGGAGGAGAAAATCGAAGGTCTGAATTGCTGACTCAGGATCCCTTAATGGGATTTGATAAATAGCTTTATTGTTGAGAATCTTGTATGATTGTATCTGAGTGCTGTTTGGGATTTAAGAAAGAGTATATAAGGACCATTTTGTTGTGCTCTTGTCAGAGAAATACTCCGAGTTGGAGCACCTCAGAAAAATCATGGTAGTTGTCTGGAGGGTAATGAACATGTAGTTGAGGTGGTGAAAGCCTAGTATTGTCCCCTCTCCCCCAACCGGATCATTGCGATCAGGTTCTCTGATGCTAAGCTTGCAGTGAAAACATGATAAATGAACAATGGCGTATATATCGTAATCTGAAAGGCTCTTGCGAGTCAAGAGCACGCCCAGTAGATGACCCTCTGAGAACCTGAGCTGAATGAGAGTCTGTCCTCATACAATTGATACGTAGTTGACACATGGGCACCTGCTTTTGGGCCAAATGCCTTATGCAGAGAAAGGTTGCTCAATGTGTCCCACTTACTAGAGGTGTGTCATATGTTGGCTCCATATAGAGAGCATGTAGGAATGCCACCAAATTTAAGAAAGATTCTTGAGCACATCATTCACATTCCTGTTCCATTTTTTGGAGGGCGTGGGAGAGTTTTACTGTGCATAGTTATATTCTTTGTGTTTTATCCTTGTGTTTTGTTTGAATATGTTATTGTTGAGTTTTATGTTATCCAGAAATGTGTGTGCTTATGTCAATGGCAGAATATTTATAAAAGTACTTCATTGACCCTAATTTAGGTTAGGTTATTAACACAGTGGATAGGTCATTGGAGGAATATCCAGTACTCCACCGACTAATCAGAATGAGTGCAATGCACGACTGCATGGCTTGATTGTAGTTTGAATGGGTTTGGGGCTGAAATGACCTAGCTGTTGATAGCCCACAACAGAGCCTAACCCCACTCGATGATCACCTAGGCATTTGACTTACGGATACTGGCAACCTGGCCACATTATGGGATGGGTGAACTCCCTGATAAAAAGCTTTAGCTTAATGAATATCTTTAGATAATGTAGACGTAATGCATAATAGACCAATATAGGTTACAGTGTGTAAGGTTGTAAAAGGCTGACTCTTTTTAACCTTGTAAACTTAACCTTTAAACTTTTAATTACAATATAGCAGTGTTCTTACATGTGGTATGTATACTTAATTATACAACGTGTATTTATAAGCAGATTATCTAGAGTTAAAAATGAGAAAGTAGTTCAACTGTGAAGAAGTGATGAGGACTCCACTGGACCAATGTTCCAACTACCTCTCAGCAGTAATTATCAATTCTTATGAAACACTCTACCACATGACAAGGCTTTTAAGTGAATTTTCCATTTTCAGAACATGTTTTAATGAACAGATGAAGAACTTATAGAGTCTAATATTAATTAAGAATAAAAATTACATTGTTCATAGTATTTGTGGACAAATTACAAAAAATAATTAATTCACCATTTGAGCAGTGTAGCTAATGAGTTTTATAATAATAATAACTTACCATATAATTAAATCTTTTAAACATATAAAAATTGAAATGATTTTGTAATCAAAAATTAAAGCATATACATATAATATCACATAAAATTTACAAATATTGAAATGTAAATTGCTAATATTTAATATATGTTATACATTCCAAGTTAACCTCATTGGCACATAATGGAATTATTTTTCACTAAAACTCTTCTAACACTACAACACTATGTTAATATGTAAACAAAGTATTGCTTACATGATGATTGAGATGTATTAAAAAAACATCTTTCAATTCAATCATGTTAGGTATGTAAATTTATATTGCAAACGGTTGTTATAAATTATCAAACATTACATGAATTTATCTGGAATTTGGAAAATGTCTCCACGATTAAAGCGGCAGGATCCGTTGTTTCATCCTGAACAAAAAATTTTGACAAATGAGTCTAATAAATACCATAAATTTTATTTCCAACATAATTTTAGTTTCTTTTTACCTCGCAGCCTTTAATTAATATATGTGTAGGTTTGGTCGCTGATTCTTTCTCTGTGCATTGTATCACCGGTACTAAATGTTCCAACCCCATTTTTTTTGCAAGATCGCAAGCCACTTCAGGATGGCTGTCTAAGAATGACAGCACGTTTTGTTTATCTTCTAGGCAGTTCGGATCTTGATCTATTGAATAATGTAAGAATTATTTTGTGCAATGTGTATTGACATTGATTTTTGAAAGAGAAATAATCATACTTTTGTTTAGTGAATGTTCATTTCCAACAGTATAAGTTTGAAGATATTGTTCAATCTGGAAAACAATTAGACATAAATGAAAAATACTATTAGATTGGACTGCATTGCCTTACATCCTTGTTTGCTGCCAAATCAAAAATTTTGGGCCCTTTCAGAATCTTATTATGAGTATCGTCTCCATCATTGTTATTTTCTATATTATGTTCAAATATCTGAATCTGTTAAATTATCAAAAGAATTGCTTTTATTAAACTATTTAAGATGATTATTTCTGTGAAAACGTTGAAACTTACACCAGTTGCAAAAAGCCTTCTTAAAATATTAACAAATCCAGCACTTGCAGCATAGTGGAATGGCGTATATCCTGTACTGTTTTGATAATTTGGCTCTGCTCCATTCTAAAACATGAAAAATAACACAAATGAAACACTATTTCTTTTTTAACTTTTGTATCTTCACCTTTAGTAACAAGTCCACAATATTTTCATATCCATGTTTTGCAGCGATGTGAAGTGCAGTATTGCCAGTTCGTAAATTTTTGAAATTCGGGTCCCACTTGTTTGCAACCAACAGCTGTACAGATTGTACGCTATTCGATCGAGCACCAAGTAATAATAAATTATCACCCTCTGAAACAATTAAATAATTAAATTCCATTTTTATTTTTGTGATTGAAAAATACTGCACCTCTGTTACACTTTTCTTGGAAACCTGGTGAAACATGTTTCAGTAATGTAGGCACACTCTCGGAAAAGTGGATTACAGCAAGATGCAAGGCTGTGTTATAGTCCGCATCGTATGCTTCACAATTACAACCAGCTTTTAACAGCATTTGAACTAATTTTACGTTTCCCATAATCACTGCCATTTGAAGAGGGGTCTAAAAGGTAAAATTGAATTAAATTTTTTTATATACTTGTAAATCAAGAAAATAAATTAGATTTTATTTTGAATAAATATGATGAGGGGAGTAATAAGGACATATATAAATCTAGCCACAATTTTGTTTACACGAAAATTTACATTTTAAACAAGAATAACGCGACTGGAATTACAAATTTTCTGGTTATTCTCCTCATCACACACTATACAAGAGTGTCACAGTAGTATATATATTCCCTTAAGACGGCTCCAAATTAGTCGAAATGCCAGTAAATACAATTTTATTATTATTTTTATTAACAGGATCCTTTTCTAGTCATTGGTTATGCAATACTGCAAAATAAGGGTTAAGGACATTTTAAGTAGGGTTGGTTTAGAATGAGGGATGGGTTTGGTATGTTATGCTAAGGTTATGGATGAATTAGGCAAGGATAATGTTGGGATTAGAGTTATGTCAGCTTAAAGTCAAGGGTTAGGACAGGTTAGATAATAGGTAGATTTAGGGTTAGGATTAGATATAAGGGGGTGTTTATTGAATTTCACAACTTCAATGCCAATATGTATATGGATATATGGATTATATGGACCACTGCCAGTACTCCTTTTCAAGGTTTTCAAGGCTAACAGAAAAAAAGATCAATAAACTCAATTATATAAAAGCTATCTGTAAGTTAAACACACACAAATTATTTTTATTCTAAGTATTGGGTTGTCCGGAAAATAATGCAGGATTTTGGTATTAAACAAAAAAAAAGAAACTAGTTACTTTAAAGCAATGTTCTTTAATCAAAATAATTTCCCATACTCTCAATACATTTCTCCCAACGTGTTGGTAACTTATTAATTCCGTCTGAGTAGAATTCAGAATTTTTAGAATTGATAAAGTCAATAAATGCATTTTCCAGTTCCGTTTGATTTTTGAATATTATGTGTTGTAAGTAGTGGTCCAGGTGTCTAAAAAAATGGTAGTCAGTAGGCGAGAGGTCCGGAGAGTAGGGTGGGTGAGGCAAAGTTTCATAGCCAAGCTCCAATAATTTTTGTGACGTTACACGTGACACATGTGGTCGAGCGTTGTCATGCAACAAAATGGGCCCTTTCCGATTGACCAAAGAGGTGGTCAGCGACGGTCGTTTTACTGACTTTTGAGTTGCTCTGCAAGTTCTCGAACAGTTGTTTTGGGGTTTTCTTCCACTACTGATCGCAGAACATCATCATTAAGAGAGGAAGGCCTTCCACGACCTTCTTCATCTTCAAGGCTGAAATCTCCCTCCCGAAATTTTTTAAACCACCTTTGCACAGTGCACTCATTAACACAACCCTTGCCCCAGACTTGGTTAATGTTTCTAGCCGTTTGGGCTCCGCTTCGGCCGAGTTTAAACTCGTAAAAGAAAATCGTACGAAATTCTCGCTTTGACATTATAAGGATGACTGAATTATTTCCAAGTAGCGGAATGCTACAGAGGTAAACAAACAATATCATTTGGAAGAGGATTAATAAGTGTTGACATTCATACAAATGAGTAATCCTGTAAACGTAAACAGAATATTTTATATAGATTTTTTTTAATGAAAACTTAAAATCCTGCATTATTTTCCGGACAACCCAATAATAAACTCGTAATAATTCTCAAATCTCAACGCTGAACGGTACTTTGTCATCCCCAAAATACAAGTGGCAACAAATTATAAAGTAAAACAAAGAGGTTTAAAGTTCTATAAATACCCTTCTCACACAAATTGAACAACAACCACCAATATAAAAGGGGATGTTAGGATAAGGATTAGGTTAGGTGTGGATTTAGGTTAGAGTTATGTTAAGATTAGGTTTAGAGCTAAGGATAAAAGTTACATCCCTGATTCTATGTTTTTTTATGCAATCATGAAACTCTGAATATGAAGCATGTGTTTTAAACAGCGAAAAAGGATCTACATTTTTATTAATAGTCTAATAATAAAATAATGATTTTTTATTTTTTGCTGTTTAATTCAAGACAGCTATACCTTGTTCAAACTGTTTTTTGATTCGAGGGCCACTCTCTCGGCAATACACTTTGATAAAATTTGCATAAACAATAATTCATTGTTTTCTTCTATCGATTGGTGAAGCAATCTGAAATTAACAATACATCAATGAGAATTTTTTTAAGAGAGCCATGCTCATTATTTGTTTACATTTTGAGTTTATGATGCATTTCTTCCTCACTTGAAGGTTTGTTGCTGTTTGTACTTACTAAAATCAAATCAGTTTATAAAATAAAACGAGAAAATATATATTCACGCTCGTGTGCATGCTCCCCCCCACACACAAAAAGTTATATTTACCTGGAGAATTTGATACAACAAAATCAGCAGCAATTTCACTTGTATTTAAAAAAACTGGAAATATAATCATTTAAAATGAGTGATACATCAATTAAAAAAATAATAAATAATATATATACGTACAATCGTTGATTTCTGGAAGTTCTGAAATTTAATGTCTGTTAGTTACTGGTTGTTAAACACACTAAAAATTCATGTTGAACCACCAAGTACCTTACATATTTTGTACTATATGCACTTACAAATATATATTGTTAAGTAGTACTTCATGGTTCTGAAATAATTGCAGCTATAATAAATTTTACCTTTTTCATTGAAGCGAGAAAATATATATTGGTCAAGATCTTTCAAGTCTGAAAAATATTAAATATATTTAGAAGAAGTTGTTAAAAAACTCATTGTTATTAATTTGATATTAAAATTAAGATTTCACATGCCTAGGGAGATGCAAGATTGGTTAGAAGGTTGAGTTGGTGAAAAAAGTAGCCTGTCATTAAAATCAAACATCTGAAATTCAAGAAAAAACTCTGTTAGATTAAGAAACAAAACAAAAAGTGTATAAAATATATCCACTTACTTGTTCTTCAACTGACATTGGTATTAAGTTTGTTGCAGATTCTAAAGAACATATCTTCCTCTTCTTACTAACTGAGTCTGTTTTTTCAAATTCATTAAATTCGGTACAATAAATTATATATAAGTATTTATTTACCGTCGAAGGACATACCTGAGTAAAGCCAGTTTTCAGAAGGCGTGTAATAGTACGTGACTCTTGGGCTAACGGCACCATCGCTTTCTCGTTCAAGTTGAAAGTAAACTTTAACTTCTTCAGTGATGTCTGTATTCTTGTACCTTGGTGTTCTAATGAAGAAATGTTTACAAAAATTAAATTCTAAACAAATTCAAATATTTACAATGAGGATTATAAAATATATAAAAAGAAAATGATAAAAAGTTCTATTTTTGAAATACAAATGTATTATATATTTTACCTTATAGCAATGGAAACTTGATGGTGGATATCCAAAGGATCAAATTGTGCGTATGCACTCCATATTTCTTCATTTGTTTCCTCATCCTCTTCAAAAAATCTTATTTTGATAGCTAAAAATTATTCAATCAATTTAATTATTTTAATATTAATGTTTGGATTTATTACCTTTCACTACTTTTTCTACAAAAAGGAAGACTTCTTGTCCACCTTCACAACTGCCTTTCACTGAGCAGGCTCGACAAATTCTTAAGTTGTTTGTTTTTGGATTTTCTGAAATTATATTTAAATTATTTTATTTTATTATATGTTTTGTAAATGTTACATTTATTTAATAATAAAAATGTATACTTTTGTTCTTTATTGGGTCAGATATTGTTTCGGCAATTTGTCTATACTGCCCCATTTCTTTCACAAAAGCTTGAAAATAAAGTGATGTCATGTTCTTTTCCAACGACTTAATTTCTTTCACTGTAGTTTCATAATTGAAATTCTACATAAAAAAGATCAATAAAATTATAACAAATAAAAATAAAAAAGGCATTTATTCGTCAATTTATTATTCTTACCAATTCAGCTGGTGCTTTGAACCCAGAATAAATGTGCATTTTTTTCTGTTCATAATACTTACAATAATTCTTGTTTTTGGCAACGACATGGATAATGTTCAGTTTATCAAAGCTGTAATAAAGTTTGATAAAATTCAACTGCTTCACAGCAATCTTCACAATTTTTTTCTGGTTGTTTACCTTGCTGTGTAATTGTTTGCAGAGTTGACAACAATATCATGAGGCTCATATGTAATATTTCCATTTTCAGTTTGCCCCACGAGCTGATTTGGACTGGCGCACTTTGTGTTTGCATTTGTGAGCCAACACCTTATAATCGCCTCACCGTTGAAATTGTGAAGCTAGAATCATATCAACCTTCACTAAAACTATGTTTGCTAAGGGTTTTATTAATAATTAAGTAAGTACAAAATATTGTTATCTAACCCGAACTTGAGGCCCGGTTTTCAATTGTCTTGAAGAATTTTCAGATGCTGCACCTCTGAGAGGACCATGAGGTTTTGTCGATTCTTTGATGTAACGGAATCTAAACAACTTTTGAGGCTGGTCCACAATTTGTAGCTTTGGCTGATCTTTAAAAATCAAATTAGAAATTGATAAATAATAAATTTAAGCTGATGTATTATGATAGGCAATGCACTTTCCAGATATTGACACTCTGGGGTCAGACTACGACTCTTATCTATTCAGCAGCCAAGGTTGGGCACCAAAAGGTTATCATCATCTAAGTCATTTGATGATCAGACTCCCTTCACACCCTCACTCACTCTTAAGTACATCAATTCCTAGTTACATGCCATTCCTCAGGGTGGTGGAAAACCTGAACTTCCTCTATCGCCCTCCACACATATATAACTAACCTAATTAAGGGTCAATGGGGAACTCATCGTTCTGTCCATTGGCCCTCTCACTAGTTAGAATGGGTGTATTTACTTATGTATCAAAAATAAATTGCATATTCCTGGGTGTGTTAGGTAGTGTATTTAGTAGATTTGATTTGGCCCATTTCTCCTCAAATGAGTTCTATAACTTTTTGCTTCTTATAAATTAATATTTTTAAATTACTTTGGAAAAGTGAAACGATTTTATCTCAAATTTTTATCTTCCAAATCTCTTCATAATTTTCCTTGAAAACTCAATCATAGTTGACTCATAAGTTGATAGTTCAAACTTACTAGAATTGTTGCATAATTTTATTCATTTAATATGGAAATAAAACAGCAAAAAGGCTATTTTCTCCCATTTCCAACAATAACAATGAAAAGGAATATAATGAATGTCTAGTAAGATGAAAATATAATTTCAAAGCAAACCAAGTTATTTTGAGAATTGGTAATTTATAAATTTAAATCAATAATTAAAATAGCATATTTTTCTTTGATTTTATATACTTGTTATGCATTCATACAAATTGGAAGTCATCTTTAGATTGGTATTTCTGAAACGATTTCTCAAAATTGTTTATGGACAATTTTTCTTGGAATTCACCCTACAATAAAAAGTGAATTACAAATTGAAATGTGAATTTAGTCGTTTTAAATCTAAAAAAAGAAGCAATACCCTCTGTTAAGTGGATTATCTTTGGTCAAACAATTAGTCTCCATTTAGAAAAATGATAAAAACAAAAGACCCTAGAATTGAGCTTATTTTATTGGAATAATTTTGAAGAGGAAAAAAGGCCGAACTCCTCAGGAATCCATTACGTTTTGTAAATATTCCTACAAATTTGGCAAAACATACATCTCTGGAGAATAATTCAAATTTACATTATTGATGTGTTTGCCCAGTTAAATTCTGTGCAAACAGAACTTGCTAAATCCATTTGAACAGAATTAAATGAACACCTCGTCTACAGTTCCGATTTCGGCAAATATCCGCGGTATTTACCATATTTGTTTAAACTGTCCAGTTAATAAATCAGCAAGCGTTACTTATTTGCCAATCTTGTCCCGATCTTTAACATCCAAACATTTTATATTTTCCACAGAGTCTCTTGCATTTTCTAGCCACACCGGAGAATTTATAATGTGAATCTTGAATCTACCTGGATGGGTGGAGTGTTTTAACACATCCATCAATAATTCCCTTAGCAGTTTTCACTTAGATAGTGCAAGTTAGATTCTTAAGTTTAGCCTCAAAATGGGAAAGTTTCGTAGGGTAACTGGAAAGTTACTGAAGCACAAAGTTTAATATAAAAAAAATTCGAGCAGAAATACGTATTCTTTATTTTAGAATTCCGACCGATTCGAACATCATGATATAAAAGACATTTTATAATTTCTAACTATTAATTTTTATTATATCGAACTAATTATAATTAAAATGTTTTGAAAACATTACGAATTTCATGAATCAAATGGAAATTTAGAATTTTTGTGACATGAATTGTCAACCTCTAAACTGGAAATTCTTTAATATATTAATGAAGATTAAATCCTCAGTCTTGAACAACTTGGAAATCTTCGATAAGATCTCAACAGAACTACAATTTTTAAGTGATTAAGTTTTTAGTTGAGATAAAAAACTCAGTGTCACGAGCAGGATTCGAACCCACAACCTTCGGCTTGATACGCCGCTACTCTCGAGGTTTGAATCCCGCTCGCACTGAACCGAGCTGTTACACCACACTGAACTTTTATCTCAACTAAAAACTTTAATTAACCGAATGATATGAATTGGACAAGCGGACCACGAAAAATAGTAAATTTTTAAAGTTCTTGCTGAGTTTTCGACGATTATATCGTCATCATCAGGGTCTGTGTATTTTAGGAAAATATCCCAATTCGAACATGTTATATTATTTAAAAAAAACAAAATTACAAAAACAATAATTTTCTTATTTTCTCAATGAGTGTCGAAATAAAATATATCTTGAGAACAAGAAACTGCATTTATAATAAGATTATTTAAAATTAAGTGAAGCTAAACATTGACAGTATGGAGTTAATTTTAAAAACAATAAAACCACCATAATATAATAATTAAAAAAAAACCACATTTATAGATTACCTCGGTTAAAATATAAATATAAGTTCATGTCGCTTTTTTAAAAAATAAAATAACTTTTTTTCCTCTGGTTCAACAGAATATTACAATTAAGATTAATTAAGCTTTTTTAAATTGAACTATATATATAGATAAACTTAAATAAAAGTGTGTGTTGATAAGTGACCCTTAATCGCTAATTATTTAGAAATCGTGAGATGCGGTCTGGTGTGATGATGGTTTGAGAAAAACATTTTCTTTATCGTGCCGACGTTTCGATCTTTATTGAGATCATCTTCAGGGCTCAAATGGCATTACACAGAAGACAAACACTTTGAGCCCTGAAGATGATCTCAACAAAGATCGAAACGTAGGCACGATAAAGAAAATGAATGACCGCACCTCACGATTTCTAAATAATTAAATAAAAGTGTTATCTTCTACCACAGGGGAGAGACATGAGGCTCAGGTGGCTTTCCGCTACAATAATCTCACCTTAAATCCTTAGTCTGTTGTGTATGACTGTAAATTTTCTCTCGTACTCATTGATTTTGGTAAACAACAAAACAATCACGAATAAGATTTTTTTTCTCATTTCGCTTGACTTAAACAAATATATTTTAAACGCTTCTTCAATAAAATTGCTATATTTTGTTTATAATTGATTTTGAAGATTGATTTCTGCTATTTCATTGTTATAATTTAAAAACAAAACTGTTTTACTTATGTTAGGTACTTTATAACTTTTATTGCGCACTTTCACAATTGTTGTATTTACAAACACACTAAGTATTGGACTTGTATATAGATTCAAGTGATTTATATATCGAAAATATCCATTTTTACATCAGTAATTCGGCCCAAATTGTGTAGTATAATAAGTAATAAGTTTCTAAGGCTAAGGGAAACAAAAGATATCAAATTTGATAAAACTGCAGAAAGTACAAAAATAGAACAACGTTTTCTGATAAATGCCAATATTTGCTTTGATTTGAAAAATGAAAAAAATCCAAATATGATAAAGAAATTTCGACAATAAGAATACAAACAAGACCACTTTTCAGCAGCAGTATCATGCACCTCAAAGACAAAATCCGGTCACTTATTTTCCGTAATAACTAGGTATAAAGATTAATAAAATTTAACATAGTAATAATAACTTGCTGCTTACTTGTATAGTGTTTTAGTAATCCTTTTACTCTTTTTAAAGTAAAACAATCATTCTTTCCAGAGCCAACTTGTCGAGTGGGTTGATTGAGTTTTTAAATTGCTTTCTTCGAGTAAACAATAAATTTGAGTAAATAATTTTTTTTTCTTAAGAACATGTTTTTTAACTGGAGAAGATATCGTTCAGATAGATACCGTGGCCAATGATGGTCACATAGCCAAAGTCCAGGGTCTGCGGCGTTCTATCATCCAGGGTGGTCTACAGAAGTTTAGGGGTACCGGAAAAGAAGGTAGTGGTCGGCCGGATGTACGATAGCTAGAAACGATCGTTTTATTGGTAGTCAACTCCAAACGGTCCGAAATGTAAGGATAATCCCTAAAAAGGTTATAAGAAGGCTTCGTAAGAATAGCCCAGTCTCTAGATGTTGCGCGACAGGTTTTCTACTACTGGAGATTCTTCGAGTACGGTTCTCAAATCAACATCTCGCAAGGATAATTGAACAGTGGCGAGCTGTGCTCATCACAGATTTCATAGAGCCGGTTTGGTCTATGAAATCAGATGTCTGGGATAGGGTATGCTGAAAACATGAAGAAAGCATTGCTACTTGTGCCATGAGTTAGTCACAGCCTTTTGACAGTTATAGTAGGGGCTGTACCAAACTGATTGTAATACAGAATGGATCTTTGACTTCACTAAGGGAAGATTTCTGGAAGCTGTCCCATTCGCTCCATTTAATGGAAACAAAATTATAGACCTGTGGGATGTCACATCTGTAAAAATGGACCACTACTGTATTAATTACATACCAATGATAATCAATTTTGTGTCAGTGGTTTTTTTTTTGTACTACTTGTATTTATTTATTGAGAGAAGGTAGAGGTCGGCCGGACGTACGATAACTAGTTTTATTACTCTTTCCGCACTACGAAACTATCAAATAATAGTCTTGGATAGGTGGTCAATTCTAAACGTTTCGAAATGTAAGGATAAGCTCTAAAACAGTCATCAGAAGGATTTATGAAATGAGCCTAGTCTAGATGACGCGCATCAGGTTTTGTACCTCTGGAAACGCAGACTATTCGCAAAACAGCATTTTGCTTGGACACTTGAACAATGAGTGTCGGCTTGGTTTGTGGCGCATCAGGTTCTCTACTTTTCGAGAGGCTTCGAGAGGGAACACATTCACAAATCAGCATCTCGCTTGTTTGCTCTTTGTTACATTTTAAAAATATCTTTACTTCGATAAGAACAATGTTTGTTTTGTTTGGAATTATTTCAAGAGAAATTTATATTTAGAGTTCAAATGATAGGACGTCAGGTTCACGGAATATATCAGTAGTATTGGTATTTGGCAAATACCAGGATAATTGGGATGTAAGCGCGAGGTAATGTAATTGTAATTTATTGTTGTACCATTTCGATGGTCTTTTTGATCATGATTTACCTAATTAAATTACAATATGATGTATTACCTTCATCCTTCTAATTGGTAAAATTTAGATGATAAAGCGCAAAATTGGGAGAAATCTGGAGCTTAACAATCAAAAGCTTGACTTCAAATTAATTTCCTTTAAATTTAAATGATTTCTTTGAAATAATAATTTATTTTTAAAACATTTCTTTACTTCGAAACAGATATATTTATAACACTGAACTTTTATCCCCTCGGCTAGTAGTGACATTCATAATTTCTATTCTGTAATAACATTTTTTAAATTTATTTCGCCAAAAACGAATTTTATTTTGAAAAAATCAGAGCCTTTCCTGTCGTAAAATTACTTAAAAGGACGCCTCTCAAAACGCAGAGAAGAGAAGGAAGTCTTGTGTAATTAGTTTGTAATTAAATTAGTTAATTTATAGGTATGACTGTAGTGGTAGCCATCCCCCAGAAATCTTTACGCTTTACTTTGTAAATTTAAATAAATATATGCAAACTAAAATTATTGATATACACTCATTCAAAATTAACTAAATTTCTAAATTTAATATATTTAATATATTATATCTATCGTTAAATGAAATTTTCCAAACTTACTTTAAAAAAGTATATTTTTACTGACCGCAGTGCAAAAGTGTATTATATTTGGTTTTGTCATAAACTTCCTTGTGGCCGTCATGAAGTGAGAACAAAGACCAAGATTTTTGTTAAGGTAAGATATTTTGTACGTGCAATTAAGCAGTAATAACACGCAGATAAACAAGGCGGTCTATTCTTTAGGAAAAAAGAAAGGAAATAAAAACACAAACTACAAAGCAAAATAATTTAAGTAAAAGAAGATAAAAAGTAAATAGAAAGAATTTTATCCGAACATAGAATTCAATTATACTAAGTATTGTTTTTGTATTCTTAATAGTTCTAGTAAAAATAATAAATTTAATAAAACTTTTTAAGTTGATTAAAAAAACTAGAGTTATTCGAGAGGTAAGTTTTAAATGGACGCTTCACTTTTAACCTCCTTGATTTTTTGATAGTATCTAAAGATTGTTTGAATAAAATAATACAGTACATAATTTGTATGGAATGTCTAGAAAATCTCGTTTTTTGGATAGACGAAGTTAAGTCAAATCTACTGTTTATTATAATGTTATGATAATATCATTAATACAATTAATTAAGGCATTTAGTTGAGATAAAAACGTCAATGGTACGAGCGGGATTCGAACCCACGATCTTCGGCTAGATACGCCACTGCCCTACCACTCGTGATGGTAAAAAGTGCCTACTCGGACTTTTAGAGATGGGAAATTAGTGCCCGAGTGGATCGAGGTCACGATTGTTCAAGTGGTAAAGCAGCGGCGTATCTAGCCGAAGATCGTGGGTTCGAATCCGCTCGTGCCATTGACTTTTTCATCTCAAATAATAACCCTAATTAATTGAAATGTATTAATTGGTCAAGCGGACCACGAAATTCGTGAATTTAATATCATTATTATTGATGACATGGTCGTGCTTTCCTCTGTTCCCCATCCTGTAACTACCTCGGAGGGGCTTGAGGCACAGGTCCAACGAACAATCGAAAGGAGCAAACTTGGGAAGATAAAAATTAATATATGCACTGAAGTTACATTCCCTCCCCGAAGCAACCCCCTCTTCACAAGGATTCCGGATCCTAAAATCCCTAGCTATAGAAAACGGAGCCTACCAAAGTTCTAAACCTACCAACATCCAACCAATCCAAAGTTCCCAGAATTAGACTTAACGCTCCCTACTAGGTCTCCAAAACCACCCTCCACAACGACCTCAAAATACCCTTTATGAATAAATTACTCCTCCCAAATTTTCCTCGATAAACTCTCCTCTTTGTTCGGAGAACTTCATCGCGCATATGATTTTTACTAACTTGTCTTCAAAAATGTATATTTACTTCTCCATTGTATTTTTTCCCCAATCAATATACGTTTTGTGATTCACCTAGGCACTCAGATGTACAGAATAAAGGTCGAAACGTCGGCAAAAAATGATAAAAGGCATTTTTCAAAGGTATTTTTTAAAATTTCTGTGCGCTCCTCACGACTTCAACATATTATCACTAAAAAAACAATCTTTACTAACTAGTGATACTTGCTCTATCATTATCTTAATGAATATATTTGTAAATATATTTGATATTCATAGCGGAAGCACAATGTTTAGTTCGTAACGTTCCTTTGTTATTCTTAATAAAGAACAATCGTCTCTCTTCAAACTCAACTTCAACTTTCAAATAGGCATTGATGGTATATTGTTTTTGGCCAATCTTTGAAAATAGTGAATACGATTTAATTAATTTGAACGAATTGCGGAATCCGTAACATTGAACTATGGTTGCTGTCCGAGGATCGCATCATTATCCAAGTCCATCCTGTTTTTCCTGACGGAAATAGCAAAATGGATTCAAATGCCTGAAATTGTTATCATCTTGATTTTTTGAATAAACACGTACGAAAACTTTGTTTATTTTTCTCCATCTTTGGAGACAATGATTGCTGCAAGCTTATTATACATTGGCTTATTACAAATTCACGGATGGACCATTGGTTTGAAACAGAAATGCAAAAATACTTCGTACTTAATGTTCAAATTGTGAATTTGTAAGAGTTTTTTATATTACCTAGGGCAAGGATTGCGGTTCATAATAGGTTGAATAACTTGTAATACATTATTTCGTTTTACTTTCTGAGTTCAGTGCATCATTGCTTCTTCATCGTCAAATAGGTACATTTGACGGAAACCCGGCGTCTTTTTAACTTAAAAGTTTTGTAGGAGCTTTGTTATTAGCTGCACCTTATCCGTGTGGATATGGATCACTTTTGATTATCTGCATTTTTTGATCATTAAATGACACATGAGCGAGTGATTAATATAAATTAGTATTGTGCGGTGTTTAATGACCGTTAGTCAATGATTATTCGGAGATATAATATAAATATAAAATACAAATATAAATTTTACAAATATTACATTTGTACAATTTAAACAATGTTTATAGATCCCAGGCCCTGAAGATGATCTCAATAAAGACAGAAATGTTGGCACGATAAAGAAAATGATTTTCTAAAACCAACGTCACACCAGACCGCACCTCACGATCTCCAAATAATTATTAACTAACCGTCACTAAACACCATACATTATTACAAATATTAATGACTGACGACTGTTTTAACCACTGAGTTAACCCACCTGAGGAAGGATTAAAATAAATCCGAAACGTTGTAAATTGAAAAAATCTGGTTGTTGTTTTGAGGTGACTTATTATCTCACATTCGAGAAGGAAAACTCAGAAGTCTGTCGAGGTTGAAATAAAAACATCATTTTTCTAATCGAGGGAGGTATGGGGGTATAGTCTATCAGCTCTTTATCCGTCGAGCATGCCAAACGCGTTCTAGGTCGTCATCAAAACCAAGCCAGTGCGCTGACCACCAAGAGCATATAATGTACACATCTACTTCAAGATATTCGACATTTATCTCTCCAAACAATGGGACTTCCTTTGTTTTAATTTTTTTTGCATTTTGTATATTTCGTAATTTTTCTTTTTTACGTTTGTTGGACGGTTTTCAACCTTGCTTGATGGTTATCGAGTAAATGTTTAAACGCATGTTGTAGATTCGTGTGGCTGTGACAAATTCGACATGGTAACCGTTAATTAATTACCTTGTAACATTCATTCTCATATTTAATGATCTTATCATAAATATCTGAAATTGCAATATGGTTTCCACTTGGACAGTGTGGAGTGCAACATTTTCGTTAAAATCTTACCGTGGAAGAGATCTTAACGATTAAAAAAACAAAAAAAAAAACAATCGAATTTTTTTATTCGATTGTCTTAAATAGCCGTTTAATATTATGTAAAAAAGAAGATGCAGACCTCGCATAAATGTTTCATAACTCAGTCCGAAAAACCAAACAAAACCAGCATAAAGTAGCTAACTTCTGGATTTAAAAAAATACTGATATTCGGAAAATACTGAAATTCCATTAAAACGTTGTGTTTACCCCCTCACCCAATATTTTTCTCTTTTGAAACCACTAAAAATCCTTTCTCACCCTTCAGCCAACATATTTTAATATTATAAAAATTTTTGTAGTTGTTTGGGTCAAAACTGGGGAATGTTTTTACTGGGAGGTGACTGAAGATGAATCTACGTTCTGAATTTATTTTTCAACTTGGATTTATCTTTTCGTATTTACGTAAATAAACCAAAGGTCCATCGTTCTAAATTGTCTTTCTTTTGCATAAATCATATTTCCTATTAATCTTTCAATCTTTTTTTATATGTCTTCATTTTTGTTCTACCTGGTATTGTAAACAGTATTGATTAAGTGCTGCTTTAATTAAATACCCGTCATTGCTATCAGATCATACATTTAATCATAAACATCCTGAGTTAATGTTTAAAAAAAATTAAAATCGACCAAAATGGAAAATTTAAAAACGTATTTTACAGGAAGTATCAAGTGTACTTTACATAAACAATTTTACACAACTTTGGTAATAATATAGTTGGTTGAAATGTCAATTTTTTAAATTGAAAATGAGTAATTTTATAATTTTATTATTTGAGACACGTTTTCTGCTTATTAATTGTAAAATAACATACCTCAGACAATCTTTACATATAAAATTGTACTTTATATAACGAAACCTCAATAACAATAGAAAATTAAACGATCGTCATTTTGAGATAAAACAATAAATTTTTTACTCATCGTAAAAGAATAAGGATTAATTCTTTCATCTAACCTTATACGAATGTTTAATACGTTATTTATCGAAATTGTATGCCATTTTGAACTTTGTAATTTTATTGATACTATCTGATTAAATCCCGCCCGTTTCAACGGGGTTGAGAAAAAACTGATCCGCTCAATTTTCCTATAGAGATAAAACAATTTTTAGAACGCGGACTTCGAACAATCGTTTGAAATTACTGTTTGATATCATCTGTAAGAAAAAAGTGTTGCTCTTATTTTCACATTTTGAGTGGTTCATATTCGCTTGCCCTATAAAATCATCTACATAATGCTTCCATAAATACAGGTACTGTTGTTAGCCTAATTCTTTTTTACACTTGGGCAATTTTATAACTTCCCTTTTCATTTAAAAAAGGAGCTCTTTTCCTTGTATTGGCCGGATAAATGGACGGCCAAAGAATTCTTATGCTTTTATTTGAAAAATACGGCCGGCCTTCGTCAGTTTCCTCTTTGAACTTTTCTGATTGGCTGAACAACTAACAAAGACGTCTTCATGTTCCTCCTTGATAATTTCTTGTTATGTCAAACTCGACTATAATTTATTATCTGTTCAAAAGTTCATGAAGAATTAACGCTATCGGGTAATGTCGCATTTGTTGAATTTTGCCTTATTTGCTGCCTAAATTTTCTCTCTGACTTTTGAAATGAATTTGCTCTACTTAAAATTAAAATAAAACTTATATTACAAAATACTTAATATCTTAATCTATGAAAATATAATTTTACTACTATTATGGCTTAAAAGCGAAAAATATCATATATTAAGTTATCAAAAGTAGGAAAAAGATTTGGTGATACCAGCTACTAGGAAATATTAACTGGATTTAACCCTCGTAAAAAAATCGTTATAAAATACGGAGGAAATAGTATTGAAGCAAACTTGGTATCTGCAGAGCAGAAAATTTCACAGAATTTAACGAATCCAATCAACTATATCAAAAACGTGCGATAACAAAATACAAAGTAAAAAATATTGCTTTTCAGTGACTAGAAATATTTATACGAATAATTTTATAAAATTTTAAAAATTTTTTTCACTAATTGTACATTATTAACAATAATAATTTATATACATTAAAAATGTAATTTTTGGAACTTTTATACATTATTTCCCTCTTTTACCCTTAAAATTCTATCTATTTTATTCAAACTCTGCTCGTGATTTGACTGGAAGATTTTTTTTTTATTTTTTATTATTATATATAAAATGCAGACTGCAGAATCCTTGCCGAGAGTATTGACAAGTTCACATTGGTCAAAAACGGGCTCTCTTAGGTGTCAAAGTTTTTCCTAGCTGTTCCATAGCAGTTTGCAGCAGCAAAGGATTCTGCTGTGTTGTATCTGTCTGTTCTATACACAAATTAGACTTTAAGAAATCATCGTGAATTATATCGTACAATGAAGTATTATTATGAGAAAAAAGAAGATTTAGGTTTGTAAATAAGGCAACCCAAAGTTCAAGCAATGCGATTTTATCCGATAGCGTTAATTCTTCATGAACTTTTGAAAAGATAATAAATTATAGTCGACTCTGATCTGATATAACAAGAAATTGTCCAGCGGAGGAACATGAGGACGTTTTTATTTGTATTTCATCCAATCAAAAAAGTTCAAAGACCGATAAAGTTCCTCAACTGACGAGGGTCGGCCGTATTTTCCAAATAAAAGCATAAGAATCCATTGACCGTCCATTTCTCCAGCCAATAAAAGGAGAAGAGCTCCTGTTTAAATAAAATAGGAAGTTATAAAATTGCACAAGTGTAAAAAAGAATTAGGCTAATACCTGTATTGGCGATGCGTGTATTTATGGACTCATTATATAGATGCCTATAAATTAATTTATTTTTTATAGAGTATAAACTGTAGAAGTTTACATTGGTCAAGAACGGCTCTCTTAGGTACCATACTTCCGTCCTAGCTGTAGCATAGCAGTTGCAAAGGATTCTACTCTGTTGTATCTGTCTCTTCTATACACAGATTAGTAAGAAATCATCCTGAGTTATATCATACAATAAAGGATTATTATGAAAATATTTCTCGGATAGAGGTAACCGGAGAAATGGCGAACCGATTGATTTTATAACTAGTTTTGGTTGTTTTTTAGGTATTTTTTTTATTATTATGTAATCGACTATTGTATATACTCTACACTCGCTTTTCCTGTATAAAAACCTTTTTATTGTTGTCGCCGAGGAAGTTCTTTTTTACCTCTGTTTCCTTGGTATATTGGTAATCTGTTATAATCCAAAATGTATAAAGTGGTATTATACTGTAGCATTTATTGTAAAATGTATCTGATAGGGTTTTTAATTATTTTCTGTTGAGCAAGATTTTCTTCTTGTTCTCATTTTTTTTTGTGCGTAGTCTATTTGCTTGCCTCGTGTTTGGCTTAAGTTCCCATTTGTTTTGTTCTTTAGTAATTTAAAGTAATCATCTTATGATTTCAGTTCTTTTTTAATGAAGCTATAATTTATGTGAAAAAATGGATTTGGGGGATTCAAGCCAAGTTCACTTTTTAGCTATGGCACTGCTGCCTCGTCGCTTGAAATTCCCACATGACCTGCTACACCTTACCAGGCTGTATCCAGTTTTTTGGGTATTCAGCTCCAGGCTGGATGCGAGTTCCTCTTTAGAGCTGGCTGACTATCATTTATTATTATTATTCATTGCAGTTATTTTTTAATCTGGATGTAATTTATGTCAAAAAATCAATTTGGGGCTTTGTTCAAGTTTGGGGGATTCAAGCCAAGTTCACTTTTTAGCTAGGGTACTGCTGCTTCAACGTTTAAAACTCCCACATGACCTGCTACACCTTGCCAGGCTATTTGTAGATCACTGTTTCAGTTCCAAACTAGCTTTGGGCTCATCTAATCTTGGAGAGCCTTTAGAGCTGGTTATTATAATAATAATATCGTACATTATTATTACTGATAACCTTTGAGATGGTTGTTATTTATTGAAACTGATTTTACCATTAAACATTAAATAAAAGTCAGTGGGCAGCATCAATGTCAGTTTTACTTTTTTCACTTCGTTCTTAGATTCTTTTTGATATGCTTTCATTTTTATCGAAATTACTTCAAAGTGAATTATTTAATTAACATATTTTAATAACTGAATAATGTATTTATGTAAATTTAAAAAATCCTCGAGGAATTAATGTGGTTTGTGTGCAATTGATTAATGGTTAATAATTAACGTTTAAGCGTTTGCTAATAGTACCGTAGTACATTAGTATTAGCCTCACCTTAATAAATGTCACCTGCAAATAACGATTTTGTAAGACAATGAATGATTACAATGAATGATTATGACCATCGTCGGTATGTTCAATTCAAGAAATGCCAAAATATGAAAATACATAATCATGTTTGAAGGAAACGGTGATGTGAAATGCAATTTATTTTTGGAATTTTTTAATTTATCATTGTTATGTGCAACAAAATTGTGAAAAAGAATATTTGATTAAAGTGAATCATATGAATGAGCTGTATATGAAATAAATTCCTTTTGGTAACAATATAAAAACAATTTTCATTATGTGTAGACATTAGTGACTTTTAATAAATAATGATTCAGATGTCGTGAGATGCGGAGAACGTTTTTTTTGAAACCTACATCACACCAGACCACATCTCACGATATCAGAACAAATTTCATTATTTGTTTACCTCGAATTGGACTGATTTCCATTTCGCTTCTAAAAACAAGCGAAAATACGAATTAATCTCAATTAAACATTTCAATTGCTTGTATTAAGATACCAGAGATAATCGGCAGATAAACAGCGAGGATGGGAAATTTTAATGCAAGCCATGATCGGTTAAAAGGTTATTTTATAATATAATCCGGTCATGCTGATATCCGATGCAATAAACGATAAAGTTATCCATATTATCGTATCGGTAAAAAAATCACGAGAGATTCAATAACGTCTAATGCAATATAACAATGTTTATTTTTGAAATTAAACCCAAATCCAATTAAATATTTAGTGTTTTAACATAAATATGCCTGTATTGACATGCACGTTTGCAATACAAGTGGGGGTCTGTTCGGAGTTTAGCCCAGTAATTAATTCTTCTCTAAGCAGGGAATTGTGGGTCTGCTCTGACCTTACAGAGGGGCACAGGTCTCTTA
Organism: Cimex hemipterus; assembly: GCA_039619505.1. Lineage (NCBI taxonomy): Eukaryota > Metazoa > Arthropoda > Insecta > Hemiptera > Cimicidae > Cimex > Cimex hemipterus. The sequence goes on from CM077102.1 coordinate 28,067,999, forward strand.
ATCCAGGGAGTGTGATTTAGCAAAAGTACATTAATTTAATTTCACACATAATTAAAAAAACACCGCAAATTCTTGTGATGATAAACGTCAGACAATAAATGACAGGGGGGAAACTGTATGATCGAGATCTCTATAATTCGAAAAACGAGTTGATGTCACAAGCCTCATAGATTCCTTGCGATGATATTTCTTACTGATGTTAACGTCAAAACGAGCGATTGTGCTCGAGCTGGTTTGCCAAGTTTAGAAAATGGGAGTTATTAATATATTTCCCCCTTCGCTATCCTGTTTTTTCAGTAATGTACGTTAAGTGAAATAAAGTTGAGTCCGCATTTTTGTTTGCGTTTTACTTTTAAACCTCCAATACAAATGACATAGAATATATATATGAATTATGCATGGATAACGTAGGAGTTGACAATTGGCGACAACATTGTTCGCGGACGGCGTGATTCGGTTTTAAAATATACAAATTATAGGAAAATATTCCGAGAAGGAAATGTTCTCTCTCTGTAGGAATGCAATACATATTTGTTATAACATATTTCTGGGAAATCTTTCGAAATATTATAACAAGAAGGACTATTGAAGTTTTTAATATTCAGGTTTAAAATGATATGCCAATCTATGTAAAAACTAGCAGCAATTTTTTAAACTTTTATTGAATTTTTTATCTGCTGATAGTTAGACCGTTCGTAGGATTGTGATCACAATTTTTTTTTTAAATTGAGCTCAGCCCAGGTCCATTGTTGGATATCGTACCGTGAAGGCGAATTTTAGTTTTGTCAATTTCTTGTTTGCAAGAGAAGATTGGTTTGTAAATCAAATATATACAAAATAATACAGTTTCTCTGCGACCATGGCGCGCGAAATTATACGTGTGGTGACTACATATTAGTTAGTGTTTCCTGAGAAACAAGGGGACAACTAAAAGCAGCTTTCAAGGTCTCATTCCTTGGAAAGGCTAAGGACATGGAATAAAGAAAGGTGGATTCTCCTTAAATTTATTTTGAGTTTATTTGCCAAATTTAAAGATGAAGGGGCCATGATATGGTCAATTTTAATGGAACATGTTTTGATGTTATTTGGTCGAAAAGAGTCATACACATGTTCGAGCCTTCTAGCGCTAGAAGCTTAGAAAAAAATATGTTAAAATTGAAATAATTTTTAGAAAAATGGTTTTCTGCTTTGTTTTGCGTGTATCTGAAGGTTATTGTTTTCTGTGGTTATTAGTGACCGTTAATCGATAATTATTCAGAAATTTTGAGATGCGGTATGGTGTGATGTAAGTTTCAGAAAAACATTTTCTTTATCATGCCAACTTTTCGATCTTTATTGAGATCGTCTGGCACAAGATCTGGCACTCTCAACACGATACGCAAGAATGGCACAATTACACAGAAGAAAAACATTTTTAGCTCTGAAGATAATCTCAATAAAGATCGAAATGTTGGCACGACAAAGAAAATGTTTTTCTGAAACATACATCACACCAGACTGCATCTCACGATATCTGAACAATTAAATTCAATAGTGAAAGCACCAATTTTAATTTTTGTTGAGTGTTAAATTCGGGTATATAACCATATATATGGTATTAAGTAATTATGTTTATACATGTTGAATCCCTTGCTTGCCCAGTGGCAACGCTCCTTCATACTGAAAACCTTTCAATCTTCTCACATTGAGAAGTGTAGAGGCCAGTTTTGCTTCAATCGTCTTGGAGGATGTGTGTGTTCAGTGATTTATGACATTTTTATAGTGGGCTTTGATGAGGTTATGTATAAAAGTGAAGGGTAGGTCGTTATGAGTAGTGTAATTTGAAACGTAAAAAATATGCATTTATAATTTGACGCAGAATTTTAGATTGAAGACGTTGGGCATTGGAATCCATATAGCACAATTACCACTTACTAATTCCTGAGCAGTTACCAAAATCTACAAATAAGTCAATACAAATTTAGCGATTCTCTACTGCTGATGCTCCTTTTTCTTTGGAGTTTTACGCCTTCTTGTCAGCTTGGGCCCCATACTTCACAACTTTACGCTCAGAGAGGATTTATCGTTGTCTTTTAAATTAAGTTTGTTTTCACTGTCGAATTTTGAACGTGAGTCAAGTAGTCTTTTTTGATCGTTTATTAGGTCGGTTTGCTTGCTGTTTTTTCAGTCTTGTGTGTGGGATTCCGAGTCTGTCGTTTATCCATGAAAAGTCCAAGATAACGAGCAAGGTTAGTCAATAGTAGGCAATGAAATTCCATGCACTTCAGTACAGACAGATATTGTTACGTAAGGTAAAATGTATGTTTACGATTTTCGTTTCGTCCTTTATTTTCCAATTTGTGATACTATTAATTAATTCAGGAGTTGTTGTATAACGTTATTACTAAAAAAATACTTAAACTTACTTCGCTTCGACGCTAGGTCACGGTGTTTTTTTTTTGCTGGGGCTTCCGACATCTTAGTCATTTCAACCCCACACTTAGTCTATATTCTATACCCGTTCAGGCACATCATTCATGCAAATAAATATGTTCAAACACTTAGTACACTCATTCCGTTTGGTCGGTGGAGTACTTGATATTCCTCCACCGACCTACAATTAAATTAAGCTAGATTGGGGTCGATGAGGTACTTTTATTAATATTCCGCCATCGGCCCCGCACACACACTCACTCGCTTTCATCGTTCGAGGGGCGATGGTGACGTTCTATTCACCCTCACCCCTCGCCATTCACGCCAATAAATACTTGCACACAGACAAAACACAAAAACACATAAGATATACTATATACAATGAAAAAACCCCAATTTCCCCTAGAAAGCGGAACAGGGGACCCAGAAACTCGCTAGTGTGCTCGACGACTCTTCTTAAATTAGGCGGCATGCCTGCACGCTCTCTGTAAGGAGCCAAGGCATGATACGCCTCTATTATGTGGGACACATCGAGCAGCATTTCTCTGCATAAGGGGCACCTGCGGGGGCTTTGCCCCAAGAGCAGGTGCCCATGTGTCAACCGAGTATGGCCAATCCTCAGTCGGGTGAGGACGATCCCTTGTTTCCTGCTCAGATTCTTTGAGGGCCATCTACCGGTTGTGCTCTTGACTCGCAAGAGCCTCTCCGACGATCCCGCCCACTGACGCTGTCATCTTTCTTTTATCATATTTTTAACTTCGGAGTTATTGTCGGTTACTAAAATACAAAATGTATGCCCGAGCAAACAAATCATGGCAGTAATTAAAAAACAGATGAAAAATGATCTATATTTTGATTTAAGATTTAAGGATTATTATTTATATGTCTAAACGAGTACGAATTGTTCAAATATTTTTTGCCGATTTATTGGAAGAGTTTTTTGAGTTTTATAACTTTTTTTAATTTCGAATATCATTCAATACAATCCAGCATATTATTTTTATTTTAATCATCCACTGTCAGAAGCTTCGTATAGTTAATTAATTTAATTAATCACAAACAGAATATTTACATACATCAATATAATTTAAATAATAATTCAATTAATTACGGCTTTTAGATGGGATAAAAATAATTGGTCAAGCGGACCACGAAAAATAATGGAATTAAATAATAATAGTGGTTTGATGAAAACAATTTATAAGTCATAAAAAATTTATTTTTTAAAAATAGTGAAGGGAAATTAGCAATGATTTCGACTGAATATAACAGGAAATCATCTCGGAAATCATTATTGACGGTGTTTACAAAATAAATAAATAAACAATTTATTTAAAAAAAAGAACATAATTTTATGTTGAAAACAAAACAGACGAGCGGAACAAATTGATTGTTGAGAAAATTGCCAAGGAAATTAATTGATCAGAACCAAATTATAGCCGACTTCCTGGCTTCGGACGTGTGTTCGAGGGCTAAAATTATGCGTAAAACGTTCACAAACTGTCACAGTTTGGTAAAGTCTGGTTATATTTATCTACCTCATAGTTTAACAAGTCAAGTGGAAATCGAAAATAATTGAAGTTGAATTATTCAGAAACTCGGAATCCGGGTTGAACTTGGGATTATAAAGTTAACACCTATTTAACGGCACGAAGAGGAAAAGTAGCAATACCTTGACAATTTATGCGATATCATTACTTTAAAATAATTAAATCTTTTAATATATACATTTAAAAATTGTAATGTTGTCTGAAATTTCTTAAAAGAACAATCAAGATTGAATATAAATTTAAAAAACAACCATTTTCCTTGTTTTGTTCCTTGCCCTCCAGAAAAAGAGATAGGTAGCAAATAATTTCTGCTGGCATGATTGTTTACATACTTGGAGGCATAAGAGATTCCAGAGTAATTAATCCTTGTCGCAACTAAAACAGGAATGCTCTCGCCACTGTTTTAGGATTCTTGTTTGCGGTTTTGTCCCGTGTTCAAAACAGTAAATTCGGGCAATATTGCTTAAATTGCTTCCGGCCATAAAAGCTATACGGGTAATCGCGTTATCACAACCGGTATTTTGAACGATCTTGAATTTTTTTCCGCCAGGTAATATTACAAATTTGAATTTATTCGAAACGGCAAGGTAAAGTTGGTTATATAAGAAATATTTTAAATTTGTATTGTTGGTTATTGAGCCTTAATTTTATTTTTAAAGAATTATATCCACACTGCATTGTATGTTCAATAACCTATAATACAAAATGATAGGCTAATAAAGTTTTAGCAAAAAAAATTTACAAACGTAGAATTCACGAATTTCCTGGTCTGCGTGATCAATTAATATATTACAATTAGTTAAGGTTTTATTTGAGATAAAAACGTGTTATAAAAAATAAAGATCGTGGGTTCGAATCCCGCTCGTGTCATTGACTTTTTTATCTCAACTAAAAACCTTAATTAATTTAAAACATACTTAAAATTTTTAATCTATGAACAAAACTATCACAATTAAATTGTTTCAATATGACTTTTCCTTATTTACTTGGTTTGTATTACTTAAAGAAAAAACAACAAAGGTACAAATGTGATAACAACGCTGTTTATATTCTTTTTTTTATAACTGTGTGCAAATTGTTAATATGTATAAATGTAGCATTGGTGTTAGCGAGCAAACAGTTTGAGATTAGATTAAATAGCTTTTTAAAAATTTATTTATTTTAAACTAGCACATTTAAAATTTCTACTAAAACTTTTAGAATGAGGAAGGGAGCGAGAGAGTGGATGAGTAAGATTGATAAATTGAAATAGAGATAGATACTTGGATAGGTGGGAGGGAGAGAAAGAAAGAAAGAAAAATAGATAGAGAAAATAAAATATAAGGAAATGAAACAATACAAATAACTATTAATTAATAAATATATCCGGTTAATTTGATTTCTGTAAACCTCTGGCTTTTTGTAGCAAGAAGTGAGGAACACGTCAATAGTTCAGAATGAAAATTTGTAAATTTGTCTCAATCTCTTTAGATTACGGGAGAAAAAGTCATCGGCATATTTACAAATATAATTTGCACCGCAAAGAAAAGGTTTGTATTCAATTTTTACGAAAAAGCAAAATTTGTTTGCCTACGTCCAGACCATGGCGAAAAATCTTACGTTGTAATTATACATAATAGAATTGTACAGAACTCATAAGCAACGTTGTCTTTGTGTGGCAAATATTGATCAAATTATGTAAGTTTTTGTTAAAGCAATGTATTCTGGAATATTCTTAATCTCGACATGGAATATACGAGTTACAGATCTCGTTCCACTATTAATTCGCAAAAAAATATATATACAAATCTTCACATCCTACTAGTATTTGTAAAATTTAAACAGTGTTTATAAATCTCAGGCTCTGAAGATGATTTCAATAAAGATCGAAACGTTGGTTCTCGTTGTTCGTCTTCGAAATGTTTTCTCAAACCTACGTCATACCAGACCGTATAACACAATCTCAATGCTATTAATAATAGTTAGAAAGTAGAATAGTTATCTATGGACTTGTAAAATACATTGTTAGGAAACAAAGTAAAACGTACGTTACACTTAAAACTGCAAGATTAAAAGAAAAATAGATCCCTTTAAATGATTTTGTAAGATGTATGTTAAAGGTTTCTATAAATATTTTGCTTAATACACAAAATCGTACAATGTGTTTAAGTCGTTTTATGCAGCTTCAGATGAAAAGCTAAACAATGTCTTATACACACACAAAAAAAAAAAATCCATACATTTATTTAGCAGTTATAATTGACCGTGTTAATTATTTAAATTAATGAAACCTTTTATCTACGACCGTGATGAGATGAAAAAGCTCGAAAATACCTTGCGGAAAGTTGTTATCGTCAACCTATTTTGTTTTCAAACTATTTTACCCAATGTCAGACGACTTATTGTATCAACCGATAAAATAATTAAGGGTTAAAGGGAAAACTGAACTGGGGAATATTCGTCACGTCCAATCTTCATAGGCGCGACGGCACTCCAAACACTTACGGCGCGACGAGGCTGGGCGAAACCCCATTTTTTTTTGGCGCAGTCTCCGTTTTTCTGTCACTGAGCAAACATCTGAGTCGTACAAAACGTCAAAAACGTTTATTCTTTTTTAGCAAGACATCCGATCGAGATTTTATTGTGGATGTTATTGAATTGTATAAAAGTTTACCATGTATATATACACTATAAAAGTGGTGTACATGGAAACTTGTGGAAAATGATTACCACTGTAGAAATAAAACACTGGCTTTGTGACCCGGAGGTCGACCTTTTCAAAACAAAGGATAAAAATTCAACGAGAGATGCGGTATTGATAAACCCTAAGCGTAGAGCAGAAATCATAGTAAAGAACTTAAGTTCTTCGTAGTTCATCCCTGTAGCGAGAAATCGTTTTAACTGGAGTATAATTTCTCTCATGACTGTCTTTTTTTCTCATCAAGGGGGTAACAAGCTGGAGTAAATATAAATAAGACGTTTTATACATCCTTAAATACTTCCTCCGATCAGCAGGTTCAAGGGAAAGATCTTTCACCAAGTAGATGTGGGCATTACGGCTTTTGTTCAGGAGCCCATTCTTACCCAATTCCTCTTCGTTATTTTGCTTTTTATATATAAACAAAAAAGCAGCGTAGCACAAGAGATAGCCTTCCATTTTGAGGAAGTAAGCGGTTGTGAATGCCCCCTTAAATTTCGGGACTCCAAATGGAACTTATATGGCTCGACGCGGTTCCATTTGGATCGTTAATGGCTACCTTAAGAATGACGTCTGTAAAAATGAAAAATCAATGACAAGTGACCCTATTGGTAAAAATTGCACAACCTCAGCAAACAAATTTTGAATTAATTAAATTAAATTGAATGATTCATGGCAGGAAATGACGAAACACACCCTCCAACACACACATATTTCAATTTCCTGTTAAATACTATTTAAAATATATTTCCTGGCAAAAAATCACTATTCCAATAAAGAATTTAAATTGTAAAATTGTTGTATTAAATAATTAATTTGGACATTCGCAAATATTTCCCCGCTGGCAGTTCTGGGTTCAATGCCGTCACAGCCCTTGGAATTTTGAATGATTATAATTCGACAAAAAGAATTGTAAAACGGTTCTAACTCCGGGCGTTAAGCCTATGTACCTAATGTTTACATAAAATTACCCACCCAATATTTTTATAGCAAACAATTAACATTCAAACAAAAACTTGCATTATTCATATGAGATATGCATTCAAAACATTTCCTATTCAATAGGATTTATTGAGTCGTCATATTTGCAAAGGTAATGTAAACTTGTCTCGGTAAAAAAACACACAATCGACTCTAAAACTGTCAGTCCTATTTGCTAGTTACTTGTTTATCAAAAATGATTAGGATCACAATGTTTATTTATAGATAAAAATAAAAAAACAATTAATGTACAACATTAATTTGGGTTTTTAGCTAGCTAATTAAAGAATGAACAATCCGTTTCATTTCTGGTGCGTCACGCTCCAAACAAATCGCCTCCACGTAGAATTTCGATTTTAAAAACGACAACTGGCGCAAATTGACATTGTTGTTTTGAATAAATGTTACAATGTCAATTGAAAATGAATGTGAAATATTCGCAAATCTAAATTAAATTACTTCCTTTAAATCCATTCCGAGACGTTCATTAGATTCATTCCAGTTAATTGCAAACTATTTTAAAACAGCACTCAGTAACATGGATAACACATCTTGTTCTCCGGCAGTAATGTCTACACCTGCTTTGATAAAAGCAAATCTGACCTCTTGACCAACTAAATGGAACAGGTTCACAAACAAAATGATTCTATAGGTTTATCCTGCCACCAAAAGAAAATGGAAAGACAAGTCACTTCCTGAGAAACTGGCACTATCATATTGTTATTTCTAATGTACTACTCCTAAATAAATTAAAGGAATTATTAATTCAAGAAAAAATATGAAATCACTAGACCTAACAAATCTAAAACATTTTGATAAAAAAATTATTACAAAAAGATAATCCTTAAAAGTTAAGACTTCACTAATCTCTTCAGCAAATGTCTTACTTTAGGTTACTTCCCAACTCTCTGGAAAAATTTTAAAGTATTTCTGATTCTGAAGCCTGCCGAAGTACTAAGCGAGCAAAATAGTTACAAGCCATTTAGTCTGCATGACACGCTAAGTATAGTTGAGAATGGAGGACACTGTTAGCTAGGGTCAGTAGTTATATGGATGTCCACTGGACTATCTGGTTTGAGCAGTTTTGGTTCCTGTACCGACTTTCTACATCAGCCCATGTTCGAGTTGTTGATGACGGAATGGGGCGTATGTTCGAATGATAAGGAGCTGATACACTATTGCTTTCCTTCATACCTCCCTTGATCAGAATAACGATGTTTTTATTTCAATCTAAACAGTTTAACTTCTGATTTTTTCTTTTAGAAAGTCGGATAATAGATCATCTCAAAACAACAACCAGCTTTTTTTCACTTTATAACGTTTCGGATTTATTTTAATCTTTCCTCAGGTGGGTTGTTAGCGCAGTGGTTAAAACAGGGTTATCAGCCATTAATATTTTATAGTAATGTGTGGTGTTTATGTTGTTGGTTAATGATTATTTGGAGATCGTGAGATGCAGTGTGGCTTAGGTTTTAGAAACATAGTTGCTTTATCGCATCTTTATTGAGTTCATATTCAGGGCTCAAAGTGTTTATTTTCTGTGTAGATGTTTCATTCTTGTGTGTCGTGTTGACAATGCCAGTGAGATATTGTGTTTTGTTAGAATGTCGTCCGAAGGGAATAAAACGTGAATCACACTGGCTTCTTTTCATATAAATTATTACAAAATATTAACGACCGACGACCACTGTTTTAATACTGCCTTTAATTTAATACTTAACTCACCTGAGAAAAATAAATCCGAACGTTGTGAAGTGAAAAAAGTTGGTTGTTATTTTTTTTAGGTTGACCTATCATCCCACCTTCAGAGAAGAAAATATCAAAGTTTTTCCCACACCTCAATAAAATATTCACTTTTATTTATATAACAGGAAATTTCGAATCGCTCCCTACTCGCTTCCTTACAAATTACGCAAAATAAGTTTTTACGACTGTGATCTCATCAACCGCATTGTAGACTTGAACAATAATACAGACGTGGATTATGCTGTACACAACATAAAACGCCTCAACAAGAATTTCTTTGGACTGTCTGAGCTAAGCAGCAGTAATCAGTTCAACAAATTGGGTACTATGACTTCGGCTTTGTGCACAGGCACAGGGGAGTGAAGAACTCTTTAGTTTAAACCTCGCCTACGGCTTAGGGTTTTTATGTCGTTTTTGCCTTTAAATTAATTTTTGTTTTGTCTTGTTGATACACTCTTTTGAAGAATTAAATTCCGAAGCTAGAGGTAAAAGTGTAAACTGGCACTCCCATATATAAATATTTTGAATAAAAACTCTTATTATAAAAAATATACTTTTTTGCCAGTTATTTAATATTTATTATTTATTAAGAGTTTATTTATCTACATTAATAATCGATACATCGTAATAATTTTGTTATTGAAATTTCGATATTTCGAGATTTTTAGAAAGACACATTCAATGAAGAGAATACACGTTAATATTTGATGAGAATAACAGAAATGCTCAAATTATTTTTCAGCCAATTCTTAGGATCTTTTCACCATGTACAATGCTCAATGGGCATACTAAGCGACGTACTGTTTTATCTAAAACAACGATATTTCAACTTAAGCTTATAGCTTTTCGCATTATTACAGTTTTTGATAAGTTGATTAATAATGATATGAAGTGGCACTTAATTATAAAAAAATTAAACGTAAAAGGAAATGATTGTTTCGATGTTTTATCTCTTGTATAAATAATTAAAATAGCATAGCATCAAATGATTGCCAAATTTAAAAACATTCGTTTTCCTCGATAGACTTTTGATTTTCCTTCGACAGTTATAATTACTTGAAATAGTTTTTGAGGGAAAACCTATTTTGTTTGGTTGCCCATAAAACGTGTCGTGGGTTTATCATGTTAGCCTCTTTAGAGTTTTTGCACGTACACTGATATTGATTTTCTTTTTTTACCGACCGCATTCATTTCAAATCGTTCATTCAATAGGTACGGATGACAGAAGCGTTGGTGTTCGTGGTCTTCAGATTAAAAATAACTTTTTAATACTTTATTTCTATTTTTTTGAGGTTATAAACTTTTCCACGTGGTTGTTTTGGAAAAATATTTTCCTTTTATTTGTATGGCGTTCGCGTTTTCTTTCCCATCATCAGTGTATGAAGATTCTTAATTCAATCAAATTTTTTTAGTATATATAAATTAAAATCTTAAATAATTATAATTTTTATAAAATAAAATAGGATTCATGAACAAAATTCAATGGCTGTTTTTTTACATTTAAGGTTAATTTTCATTAAGTATTTGCTTACAGAATTTCTTGATATTTTCATCGATTAATTTGTGCTAAAAAACGGTTTGTTCCCTACAAATATAAAATCAATCATATTGGACTTTATAAATCGTAAATGAAGTAAATTTTAAAAGTTATATAAAGTGGAGCTAATGTGGTAATTGTATTGATATTGATAAATTTATAGAAAATTTAAAATTGATTAAATCTCTCAATATATTATGTGGGCAATTCCTGCAATTTATACATTTATTGTATAATAAATATAAAATATATTATAATATTAGAAAATTTCAGTCACGAAATAAATCTTCTGGTATCTGGTATACATCATTTTTACATTGAATGATTTAAAAACTTTTGTTTACGTTATTTAATAGTAAATAGCAATGCTTAGGGAATGCAAACACGATAGCCCCGGTTTTACACTTTGCGATGGTGCGATGATTTTTTCTAGACTGTACTGGTTTTACAACTTTAGGCGGGGGAGGGCATAGCACTTGATATTGCAAATATGATGTCTTAAATTATATTTTTTAAAATCAGAAATTTAGATATCTATAAAGAAAGGGAAGAAGGTATATATATATAAGAGAAAGAGAGTGAGTGAGTGAGTGAGAGAGAGAGAGAGTGAGTGAGATGAGTGAGTGAGAGAGAGAGAGAGAGAGAGAGAGAGAGAGAGAGAGAGAGAGATGGATAGATAGCTAGAGATAGTGATATCTCGTGACTGAAGTAAAATAGATAGATAGAATCGGTCAGTTTTTTAAATCATATGAATCTATGAACTAAAACATTTTCAGGTTATTGCATTGCTCAGTCACAAAGCATTGATTATAACAAATTTCGAAGCATCGATGAAAAATTAACGATTAAATAAAAAATAAACAAACAAACAATAGGAAAATTGAAATATAGTGCCTATTTCATTGGTTAAAAATGAACAACTAATAAATGGAAAATTAACCAATTAATTAAACATAAATATACAAAAATAGATAAAACTTACATTCCATTGGCAGTATTTCTGGGGACATGCATTCATCTGAAAAGCCAGATTGCGATGAAGTACTGCTGGGGGCGACGTCTAAATGTGTAATTACTCTTTCTTGAAACTCGTAACTGTTCGGGATTTCTTGAGGAAAACCTTAGTTAAGGAACGGAAAAAATATCAGTTGAATTATTTTATTAGATTTAATCCAGCAGGTCACTAAACGGTTTACCTTGAACATCAAACAGATAGGTGAGGTTGTCGAGCTCGTTGTATTGGAGCGTCATTGTTTCATTACGATGGTGCTATGCGTTGTTAACAAAGCACTACTTAAGCACAAACGACGCGGTTCCGTATCGCTGGCAAAGTCGAAACTGACTGAAGTCTGAACTAGGATGCCATAAGCAAATTGTGTTTCACACTGTTGTCCACAATCTCCAACCTTGACTGATTCTGGAAGGGGGAAACGGGAGTTCCCAATCGTCGTACGTCACTCCGGATAAAATTGCAACTCTTCTATAAAACGCTTCTCGAATGCTTGATAACAGATTTATTATTAAACTATTATTTATTTTTATACGAAATTCTAAATTGGTATAGTCCTGATGATACAGTTTTTAAAAAATTATATAATTACTTCCGGCAATTCAACTTTTTCACTTTATACCAAGGCGGAAATAAAATGTCAATTTAATTAGCTTAATTTAAAAATTTGACAATTCGATAGAATCGTTGTCCTGGGTCCTGTTTTTGAAGAATACGATTTGGATAACTAAACTGTGAATATATCAGCAGCAAATGTGAAAAATTAACAATCTTGGTGTAATCAAAAATTCAATTTTTGGACAATAATTTTGCCATATCTAACTTTTGGGTTCAATAATAAACGAACATACATTCTTCAAATTTCAAGATACTGCCAAATTTTTTACATTCACCATGTGATCAATAATAGAAATACAGAAAATGGCTCTATTTATCGTAAATTTAATTGCTTCGTCAATCTGTCGAAAACCACTGCACATGTACATACGTATGATGCCAATAAATCTATTATCTTCATCACTGTATAAATTAAAGACGTAAAAAGAAAGGAAGAGAGAGAGAGAGAGAGAGAGAGAGAGAGAGAGAGAGAGAGAGAG
>CM077102.1:28086007-28118697 GCA_039619505.1 Cimex hemipterus
GAGAATCGGAACAGATAATTAGGGTGCCACGGGACACATTAATGATGCTAATTGCTTTGAGGATATATCCTTAAAAGTTGAATTGAACTATGCTGTTCATCTGTTGAAAGCAATGTTGAGAACAGCTGTGACTGCAGATATTTAAGAATACATGGAAACTTGCAGTGTAATTTGAACTTTCTCGCACCTCTGATAACTGACGTTCGGCATTGAATCCAGCTGCCGAAGGAAATTACGACCAGGTTGAAGCGCCTACAACTTGTTAGGTTCTATTTACTGTAGCAAGAAATGTATGCTAAAATATGTTTAGTGAAATTCAGAAGAAGCGATTCACATCCATACGATTCCTGCTGGGCAGCCAAAGAATATGAAAAATCCTTTAAATTAAATTTTGTCGCACCAATTTCTGGATGAAAAGTACTTAAATATGATCTTCTGGAGTAGGAGCAAACATTTCATGTAAATATAACATAAAAACAGTTCGAGTTAAAATTTGAATTTGTACCTTCAGCCTGCCTTGCCCTCACTTTTTCAGACTACAATTTAATCCGGTCACTTATTAGATGAGCCGGAATTTAACACTGAACAAAAATTAAAATTGGTGCTTTCAATTTTGAATTTAATTATTCAGATATCGTGAGATGCGGTCTGGTGTGATGTAGGTATCAGAAAAACATTTTCTTTATCGTGCCGACCATTCGATCTTTTATTGAGATTTTGTAATCTTCGTAATCTAATTGTAATTTTTAGTAATACACATACGTTTCCTAAAAACATTTTATATTAAAAAATGACCCTTTGCTTCAAAAAGAAAAAAAAAGATTTTTTTTTTCTATTTTGGAAGAAAATTAGGTTTTACATAAATTAAAAACGGCAAAATTAATAAAAACATAATAAATAAATAATCAACGTTACATTCAAAACTAAACGTATGCGCGAATACAAATTATATCAAAAAGATCACTACTCAATTTTTGTCAATTCAAAAAAATTTTTTCATACTTCTTGCACTTTCATATTTAAAAATAATTAAATACGTTAAATTCACCGAGTTGTTTGCGTATATTGACTGAATTGGAGTCTATTTGCCAAAGTATACGGCCGTGGGATCACCGATTTGAATGAAACATTTGTTATGTTAGAAGGTCGAAAAATGTTAGAAGCTTAGGAGCAGAAAGAGAAAATAATTTACGTAATTTAAACAATTAAGTAATTTTTCGTATTATTTGGCCCATTATCTGATTATACAATCATACCTTAAGGATAAACCTTTCGCAGTAAACCAGGGATCAAAGACCTCTGAATACCGGGGTCAATACTCGCTCCCTGTTGTGCACAATTTTTATCACAGACATACCAACTAATCCAACTAATCAGAATGAAATTATTGCCACGTACTTCCCTTATGTTACAAAATTACATGTAAACAATACAAATTGAGGAATTACATATGATAAACGATTAAGAAACAGACAACAAACGATTTAAAATGTTTTACAACATGTTGAACCAACGATCAAAATTACCGTTGAAATAAAAAATTTTGACATAAACATTCCTACTTCCTACTCAAACCTGTACGGGTATCAAGTTTACTGATCGGTCAAATATCCCAATATTTAAAGATCACAGTTTTCAATCAAATATTATACAATCATGCCTTAAGGAGAAATTTGTCTGATCCTTCTTGTGTAAACAACTTTACAGGGATCTTTACATAACAACTGTTTTTCAACCATTAAAACCTATTACAAACGAGTCTACAGTATGTTATAAGTTAATAAAAATGCAATTATTCATTGCCAACAATTACTCCGTAAACGATTTAACAGAATATGGATCTCAACTTCTTGAATGATTACTCCTGATTGGTTACAAACGGGTAGCTCCTCCATACTGCCAGTAAGGTCACACCCTCAAACAGAAATTCTGGCTACGCTTAACTCATATACATTTGCAGAAACAAATTATTTGGATTAAAAGAAATATTTTTTTCTTATTTCCAAGTAATCACTTATCAGTCGATTGTTTTTTTAAACCTAGGATAAGGAAAAATATGCTAGATCATATTAAAATGGGATTAGATACACGTATAAAACGTTACAAAATGAAAACAAAAATGCACTGATTTTTCCTTAAAAACCATTTTAATCTACTTTGCTACATTGTTCGATCACAATACCAATTCGATAGTTATTTATAAAATGAAAATTTTTGACCGATTCATGGTGCGACTCAACAAATTAGTTGAACTGTAAAAAGTAATTTTCGGTAAGAATTGTTACAAATAAAATAAGATAACTATTATTGCGTCAACTTAATTCAGTTAATGTTGATTCAATATTATAGGTAATTGATTAATTGATTAACAATTTAATTGATTCAATATTGATTTAAATGAATCGTACTCTACGGTATTGCCATTAGATTTTATCTTGCGCAGTGCAGTTTGGTGACGGTTGTGTCAAAACATGGATTGAGCACCTTTTCATTTGTGGAGGGATTGATGTATATAGACAGTATTTAGACTTATCATCAGACCTGTGCGTAGTCTTGGGGCACGGCAACGGTCACAGATCGCTGTTCCGGTACCCCAGGGCTATAGGGATTTCTAAATGTGTATAGTTTGTTGTATATATTTGATTGTTGTCTGTATTGACGTTATGTTAATTTATTGTAATGAATGTAATTTATTAGCGTGAAAGGAAGGGGCTGCTTATATGACCTGAGTATGTGACGTTTGGAGAGTAAAAGTATTAGCGAGAGTGGGTTCAACCCCCCCCCCCGGAGGAGTATCGTTTAATGTGACCAGACTTCTGTGTTTCTATCGAGTGTTGTGTTTGTGTTAAGTTATTGTAATGAATGTAATTTATTAGCGTGAAAGGAAGGAGGTTGCTTATAACCCGGCCCCGAGTAATATCGACTACTCCGGGGTATGAATGTGACCAGACCTGTATGTTCGTGGTGATGTATATATATAATGTATAATATGTTTTATTTCTATTCTGTATTTGACAACGTGAGGTGAAAACGAAAGGCTAGCATTATTCTAGGATATCAATGTAGTATGTATTTGAAATCAGAGAGGCAATAACCAGATCGCTGGAATGGCTGCTGTTTAAAACAAAGTGCACGGGAAAGTAGAGAAAACGAACGAAAGTAAGCAAAGAGCCGACGAGATCTTAGCTGTTTGTCGGCTCATTAACTTCCCTCTTTATGGATTGGTTCCCTCTATGAAACGCAATTTGTAAAATTGGTGGTAAAATTTTAATTTGAGCTAATATTGCTTAATATATCGAATTGACTAATAAGGTGAAAATCGGACATGAGATCACTTTTTTTTCAAGGAAACCTTGGTGATAATACAATATCAAAAACTGTCAGACACTTGTCTATGCATTGTATCGTTTGCGATTATATCGACAAACTTTCGTTTTTATATTGTAAGCGAGAAAATTGAATGATTTCAACAAATACATCTCAAACGTTTTTGAATTTTATAACAAAATTTTGATTTATTAATATATTTATTATATATGGCCGAGTTTCTGCTTTTACTTGTTGGTGTAGGGTTTTAAAGTACTGGAAAGTTTCCTGTGAATCGGTGGAGTCGTTTCAAAATTATTGTAATATTTGTGATTTTCGATAAAAATGCAATAAAAAATTTAAAAAGCGAACAACAAGGCATTCTTGAAATTATTTTCAAACAGATAGTATTTTAAGAGAATTATTAATGTGAAATTTTTACTAATCGTTAAATAATAGTTACTAAATTAACTAATTTCGTTAAACAAATAATTGTAATAATTTTTAATTTTAAGCATTATTACATCATTAAAAATTCTTATCGTTATGATATTTGAGTGTGTCAGTTCCTTTGTAAGTTGGGTGTTCTCAGTTTATGAATGGTTAATGTGTTTGTTTTTCAAGTTTCTTTAACAATTTGTATTCCGTGGTTCGAATGCAATGAGAGGAATGTAAAAAGTAAAACTTGTCAAATTCTTTCATCATTGCATGTTATAAGAAGCAAATGTAATATTTTATTTTTAAAGGCTAGACTGAATCCATTCCAATGATCAGTCTGGTCTGTCTGTTATCGCCAATTTATCACATTTTACAAGAATTATCCGATTTGTTTTGTAAGAGACAGAAAATTGGTTTTTCCACACAAAAATATTCGTTTTTAATTTTTAAATATTTGGTTTAAAAAGTTTATATATTTTACATTAAAATAAATATGAAACGATTTGCAAGACTTTTTTGTTCGTATAATTTATGTATTGTAAAAATATTGTACACAGTTTTTTTAAAATTAAATTTATTACGTTTCGTAGTCCGTTTGACCGACTAGATTGTTTCAATTAATGAATCTTTAATTAAGATTTTGGTTGAGATAAAAAAGTCGTAAACAATTCTGTAAAAACGTATATACAGTAAAAAACCAGGTAAATAAAAACACATTTATTGTTAGTAAAATTTTAGATAATTAATATCAATTTTATATCCTAGTATTTCGAAAATAACTTCTATTATTAAGTAGTAAAGTGTTGATTTTGCTTGAGTAAAGTGTTAATATCTATAGTTTCATAATTTTTCTCTTTATCTAAACTGTATTGTACCCAAGCGAAAATATTCGTTTCCAATTACCAACAGTTATTTCATCTGACGGGTTATTGTGGATTTATGATCGAGGAGTTTATTTGTACACGAATCTCACTTAAGATTTCAACGGAGTTTCAAATTATACACCCAGAAGCCTTTAAGTCCCGTCCCTGTTTGCATATATATTTTTGGGGCTATGTTGTATTTTGAGGATCGAAGGTTATTCCCAAGATATGAAAGTCCATATACGAAAATAAAAAGAAGAAATAACGTTTCGTTTTTGTCGTGCAATTGTTAGCCTTTTGTAAATAAAAAAGTGGCGAATGAGGATTCTTTCGGTTAAGGATTTCATTTGTGTACCTGCCTGACAGGAAATCCAAACAAAATTGTTATTGAAATAGATAAATTGTTTAATATTTTTATTCGAATATATTAAAGTCTTGCTATTAATTCAGGCAACCACAAATAAACAATTTTATACACATTGAATATATAACTAGATAAGATTTTGTCATTTTGTAATGAATCATAAAAAAAATTTGATGAAAAATTTTACACAGTCTATTTATCAACACTAGTTACCTCTAAGGAGAGATTTATAAAATAGAGTAATAATTTCTAATAGTTGATGTTATTAGTCAATTTTACAATATTATTTGAATTTTTGAGTGTAGTGTCATGAACTTGAAATATGATTGTTATTGATCACTTTAGTCTATTTATCTTTGCTGGGTTAAGACTTGTTTCTGCATTTCTCCATCTTCAGAGTATCTGTGTGATTTCATTTAAGTCAAATCCTTTTTTTTAGGATTAAGTCTGGTTTATTATTGTTATATATTTTAGTACTCGATATTTTACTATTTTCGGTAGTGTCTCATCCACCTTATAGTCTTGATCAAACTCTAAAGGCTTGGAGTATTTTCACGTATTTGAGTATTTTGTATGTATGTCGTGTAGTAGTTGCGTTTGTACTGTTGAGGATTCGTGATGATTTTGTGAGGCGAGTCGCGCAGTTTGAATGTCCGTATTCCGTTTCTAAATTAACTTAGCCTTTTGTAACTGTCTTTAATTTTTCTCAGAATAATCTGGATCTCTGCATGATTTGGATGAAATCAATTCAATTGTTATCTGCCAAGCTTTTGACCTATGTTTCGTAGTAGTTTTGGATTATGTTCGTGGTCCAGTTGTATTTTCTCATTTGTCGAAAAGATTTGTTTTTCTCTATGTATGTGAATGTCTAGTTTGTGACTGTTTATGTGTACGGTTTGTGTATTATTTTGTCGATCGTGTTTGTGTTGTAGTTGTTATTATTATTTTTTAGGTTAGCTATACCTCTTCTGAGTGCGATAAAGCACTGACTCCAAATATTCATTCGTAATCTAATTTATCCTATTGCCATCCAAGCTTTGATTTTCTTTTTCAAATTCTTAATTCGGAAGGCCAAATTACATAAAATTTAATAAAATTATAAAATTTCTTTCTTTCTTTTTTTAAATTAAAATTGTGAGTTTTTTCCATAAAATTTCCCCACAGGCTTGTATGACTAATAATAATAATGGAGTCAGACTAGCAACAGTCTCAGCGTGATTATAGGCTCATCTTTATCCTTTTATTCTTCCATGTTATTGCGTATAATGGTTTTCATTGTTTTTAGTTCATTTTCGTATTTTAATTTTACTAGTGTTTCTGAGTGTAGTCTAGCTGTAATGTAAGTACTACAATACTATAATACATAATAGGGCAATTTTGGTATGACACTGGGGTTGGTTTGAGCTTGTATGATGGTTTTTGTTTTTCTGTATATGTCGAACTGTAGTTCGGTATAGGCTTTAGTGGTTGTTAGCCCTAGAAAATTTGTATTGTTTTTTATTTCTGCTGTGAATTGTCATTTTGAGTACGGTCTATCAGTGTCTAAAAAATTGTTTAATTTTTTTTGTCAGTTAGTAGTTTGTGTTATCATTATTGACGTATACTAGTGTCATGTGGTGGTTTAATAAACTTTTTATTGCAATACATTATTAATAATAATATTTGTATTAGTGAACCATTTTAGTTTACTTTTTACCTTATTGATTATACTTTCCAGAAGATTTTGCAACAAAACGAATTAGTTTATTTTTGTTTATATCCATCAAAACATACGTTAGCATTGGCTAGTGTCGCGCTTAGCATATTATTAATTTTGCGTTTCCCAATTAAATGTTGTCAAAGAGATATAACATATTTTCTAAATTGTTCGCATATATTAATTTATACGAAAGCACCAAGGGCTTGTGGTCAGAATAATTTTGACCGTCAGCAAAACAGTCAACAAGAATCAGGTCATCAGAAGTGCAGCAAAATTCAATATTTGAATTACTCGGAATCCAATAAAAGGAAATTCACCATTATTAAAAGTTATAACCATTCAACCATTCAAAACAACGAGTTTCTGTAAAATTGTTCGAATTTTGTACTTTGATTTACAATGTAAATTGGCAATAAATGAACTTAGACGTATATAATATTTATTTATTTTCTCTAATACCTACCGTTGCCGTCGGAATAAAACCAATCAAACATCATTGTATTTCCAAAAGTATATCTTACAAATTGCTATAATCAGTTTCTTATTGGCAAATACAAAAAAAAAAGTTTATGAATTAGATTCAATTGAATAAATTATATAAATACATTAGAAATATAACTTGAAATCGTGAGGAACGAGCAAGAATGAGGTACAAATGGGACAGCACAAGATTAGCACCATACTTTACGCGAATATGGTTCAAAATTTATAATTCCATCTTAAATTATATTTTGTACAATCAACATATGTTTTGTAATTTAACCTGGCCCTGAAGATGACCCGTCTAAAGGTTGAAACGTCGGCAAAAAAAATGAAAAAGGTGTTTTTCTAAACTACCTCATTCTTGACCGCTCCTCACGATTTTAACAAATTCTGAAACAACAGGATACTAAGAAACACACGCACAACAAAAGAAAAAGATAGACGCAATATGCTAAAATTATTTGGTTTAAGTCAATCACCTTAAAATTCGATTTTCTGCTCACCTAAAATTGGTTGTTACCGGTTTTAGGTTAAGTAACAAGTATAAAAAATTCATTTACTTGGCCAAATCCGTTTATTCAAAAAATGTTTTACAAAAATTAAAAACATTAAAAGTCATTTCCACAAAAACAAAAAGCTTTAAATTGTATTAAATAAATGTTTAAATCCCGATATAAAAATTATTGGAATATCTGTGCTGCTGTATGTTGAAGATCCACAGAGGTTTTTATTTAATCGGATTATAATAAATTTTCTTTGTTAATGTTGCATTTAAATCTACTTGTACAGCGGAAATTTTAAACAACTGATTTTCAATTTCGTTTTCTAGAATGTGCCTGATTTTATTAAAAAAAGTATATTTCACTTTTAACATACTCTCAGAATAATAAAACGGTATGTTAGAATAATTAACACAGACATTTCATCCTCTAAATTCATGAAAAAAACTAAGTACATACAATAAGAGAAAAATATAAAGTATTATTAAAAAAAGAAACAATTGATGTACACAAAATCCAAACTTGCCTTTTTTAAAAATAGGAGTACATAAATAAATTTTTAATAAATAGACTTATTATATATGCTGTTTTAAGCCTGATAGAACGCAAAGATTTAAAATATTCAACATTAACGAGTTATTAATCAATTTATCTGCTGACCACTCGCTCGTCTCTTTGTTATTCACAAAAGTCACGTCTGCATAAAATTGTACTTTAATAATTATTTCAATTTTAACGTCAGTTCTTAAAAAATTTTATAATCTAACAAAAATAAACAATTAGAAGTAGTTCAATCTCGTGTTTAAAGCTAACAAAACATCTGCAATGAAATTGTTTCAACAAATAAAATACAAAAAATGTTTTAAATTAAGTTAAAACTCATACAGAACGAAGAAAAAATAAAAAAAGATTGCTTTTAGTAAAAGAAATAATTGGAAATACTATTTACTAAACAAAATAACCTTCCTTGAAAACCGTATAACAGTTATCCACCTTGTAATCAGGTACAGATGTGTCTATGTGTGTTTGCGTGTGAGCGCGCGTGCTTTTAATCTTTTCTAATATTTTTCGTCTTTATCTTACGTATCTCATAAATACATATAACATTATTTACTGTTTTGATAACTAGGTTATAGATCTATCTAGGATATAAAATACGTAAACTATCTACGCTACATTATCTATTCTATCTACCAACTTTTTTAACTTATTGTTGCATAACGTTACTACATAACGGAAAGTATTGATTTTGAACCATGACATTATGATAATTGATTAGAATATAAAGTCGTTTGCAATTTCATTTTTTAAACTTTTACAAAAATAATTTGTATTATTGCATATTCCACGATAAGTTACTAACAATAGCATCATTTCTGTGTGGTATGCAAGCGCAAAAGCAAAATTAACATGGTGTTTATAAACGAAGTCCTGTAGTTTTTAAGTAAGAAGATTTATCTTAAGATGGAAAGATATCCGCGCAAAAAGTTTGACCAAGTTGATCTAGCTTTAAGTAAGGTTATAAATTCCAAAGTTTAATTTAATCAAGATTTTGTTGTAGATTATAAATAAAATGGTTAGTGAATGAAGGGTATTTTTTTAAAGTTTAAAGACTACTTGTCCAAATTAAATTACAATACCGTTTAGTCTTTTGTCAGAACTCTGAATAACGTACTTAAAATATTCACAATTGTTTGAATTCAAGAATAAAAATGAAACGCCCCTTGGCATTATTCGAAGTTTCCGTTGGAAAGAGTTGAACAAACGATTTTTTTCTCAAGAAAGGTTTATCGCCCTTAAGCACGTTACGAACGATTTTCCCCTTGACCTCGAAACAGTTGCGTACGCGTTCGGGACGCACGGGCCTGTCGTCGGCATTCGTCGCTTCTTCCATTAGCAAATTGACGACGTGTCTGAAAACCCAGGGGAGGCCGGATGGAACTTCGTAATGCGGTTATAATGCAGATTGGATGAGAGGTGGGGTGAAGTTTTTCTACAGCGTACGGTATGGTAATTAAGGTAGAAGCAATGGCACGCTACCAGGCTGTTGCTGACCAGAGCAAACCGAGCCTTGCTAGCGTGCAGTCGTCACCAGAACCATCGACCTATCTCATAACTGGAGCATTTCCACAATATTGAATGTAAGTGATTCGTGCAAATATTTACTTTTTGCATTCGGTCGTGACCCAATTAATCGAGCCGTCAGTTTTATTAGGTCAATTAAGTTTGTTTTTGGTCCCTTTTTTTCTAAGCCTATCCCTTTAATTGGCATCGAACAAACGGAAATTTCTTCTTGCTTCTCTTGCGGAGGAGATACTTGTTTTACAGAACCTTTCAAAACCTCAACCCTTAATTATTTGCCTTCGGAATGATTTAAACGTTCCACCTAAATTGAACATTAGAAAACGAAATTATTCTATTTTGATAATTCACCAGAAAGTTGTGAACACTCAGAACATTTCTCAATAATCCTATATTAATACACTCAGACAGTAAAGAATCACCATCTCACTGTTTTTAATTTTTAAACAATCCCCAACACTCTTAAAATTGGATTGTTTGACCAAATGACAAATTTTTCTATCACGGTCAAGAATTTTCCACATCTATCTATTCAAATTTACACTTGGGGGAATTTTTCCCACATGCAAAAAACGACAAATATTCTTAAAACACAAATGTTGTGCACATATTTATTTATGAAAGAATATGCTTTCTTGTTTGTATGCTTTTTTACATTCTGATAATCATGATAACAACAAACTCAAAAATATAAACATTGCTTAACGAACACTCTATATGTGTTCTGTATGTTTTGTAAAAAATAAACTCTATTGTCAAAATCATATAGTCATTTAAACTAGAACGTTCACGCTGTTAGTGAAAACACGTTACAGTTGTGCAAATTTATAGATGGGCTTACAGTTAAATCTTATAAGTTAGTTTCCAATTTACTGACTCGGTCACCATTTCTCACATTAAAAAATGTATTAAAAATTGAAAATACAAATTCTATAGAAAGCCTTTAAATATATAATTAAACGGACGACTAGGGATGAGGCCAAGTAGGAAGAGAAACACTCAGTCTTTTCAGATATCAAGAAATATATTCTTTTCATTAGAAGTATGAAACTATAAGCACCGTTAAAATAAGCTAAATTAAATTAAAAATTAAAATTATATAAAAATATTATTTGTACATTCTACTTTAGTCATAATTGTAATTTTTAGGCGAAATGTGTTTTTCCTATAACGGTATTTTTACAGAATGTACTAGTCACGTTGATCTGTTTTTATAGCATTTTAATTTTATCGCTCCTTTATAAACTGAGAAGCAAAAATTGTAGCAACCTGAGGGTATATTTTTAATTATCATTATAAACAATCTTATACTGATTATTTTAAAACTTTCGTTTTGGTCTATTTTGAAGAATTAGAGGTTAGTAAAACACAGGTCTCTAGGTTTTTCTGTAATGTTTCTTTCTAACGTTCCGGTGATCTGATGTTCTTAAATTGTACAATTTTTAAGTTTAAAATTGTTTTAGTGATGGTTTTCAAGTGATACAGATTCGTAGAATCTCAGCATTGTTGGAAGATGGATGAAGCCAAGCGTGTATGGCCAGGGCAGGTCCAGAACTACTGTCCGAAGGGTTTCCATCGCACGAGATACTGAAGGTTACTCACAAGGCCTGGTGGTCATCGGGTTTATCATAGGGAAATGATTGTTTTATTATTACCAATGAACTCCGTAATCGACATTCTACCTCTGATGATGTCAAGCAACGATTTCAACAAGTTAAAAATGTATGCCCCGTAAAGCGAAAACTTTCCTAAGCTGGACTATATACGTAAAGGGCCTGCCATTGGTCCAGAACTGCTCAGGATCATAACTTCGTGTAGGCTTCGGAAGAAATCACATCAATTGGTTTGAGCAGAGCTAAACTCTCGTTTTCGGAGGAGTCTAGGTTGACGGCTGAGAGACGGTTTGGAAAAGAAAACAGCATTTTCACTCCGAGACGATATGGAGGTGGTAGTGTTACAGTTAGGACCGGCATGTCCCTGGAAGGTCACATAAAATTGATCTTTATGCTATCATCTGCGTGATACGTTGAAGATGTATTATCAGAAGAAGTTCATTATCCTCTAACTGGTGACCGATTTATTGTTTTGCATGACAGTGCAAGTCTCTATATAGGTCACTACTGACCAGCATCTATTGCCGACTTATACCATATCGAACACGTTTGGAACGGGTTATCATAAAGGTAAAAAAGTCGCCCAGTCATCCCAAAGAATTTACAGGCATTAAGAATGACGCTGATGTAGAAGTATAGAAATATTCCGCAGCATTACATTCAAAACATGTTAAAATCGATGTCACGCCGAATGCACGCGGTGGTCAACGCAAGAGGAGAAAATACTCCTTACTGAATTGAATTTTATTCACTGTTCCCCATGAAACAATTTTGGTAAAATTGTTTTACTCAGTTTAATAGTTTATTTATCTATATCTTATATTTCTCCTTAAAAGAATCCAGTAAACAATAAAAAATAAAAAATTAGGACGATTGCAAGTGTTTACTAAAAAACGAGGGTGGCCATATTTCTTGCCTCTCAGTGCAGATTTAAAAGGATCATAATGGTTAACCTTTTAAAATTTGAAAAGCTTAAAATTTCCTAACCCTGGCGAAAATAAAAAGAATATTCCAAGGATCGTGGAAGAAAATGAGTCTGAAATTTTGATTTTACAAAGTTTTTTTGTATGGTCATTAATATGTTGTTGTTTTATAAAGAAAGGGATGAGGACCGGATAGGCCAAGATTTGCATTATAATTTTGTTCTTATTTTTGAATTTCAACAAACAAAATGTCACAAAAAATATTTCAAGCCAGGAACTGTTTTATAAGTACAGATATTTTTATTGCTTAGGCTTCGTTAATAAATAAAGATGATATTTTTGAACAAGGTGTATTTGACAGTTTTTTTTTTATCACCACACAATTTTACTCCATTATGTACTACAGTTCTACTATTATTACAATATTATTATTATTACAAAATTGTTTGGAGGGGTTGAGAATTACATTTTTGTTATAATCTTTCCCTCTGCCGACCTTGGCTTTATGTAAATGTTCGTTTAAAATATTACGTTTAACATTAAAATATAAAATAACACCTGAAATTTAATTTTTTGAGTTCGTAATGAACTTGGGCTTTGCCTTTATTTCTCGACTATTTGCAGCACATTGTACAGGTTAAAAATTTAACTTTGAAAATTATCAAGGCCATACAAAACGGCATTTATTAGTGTATAAACTGCTTGCTGCTGCTAATTTCATTTCTAGTCGCACTAATAAAATGCAAACTCTGAAATGTATTTTTTTCATATTGTTCTTATTCGGTTAAAAACCACCACTTGCGGTATTAACATTATAATGTGATTTTAAAAAATGAAATCCTTTATATTCCTGGACTTTTTTTGTAATCAGATTCAAATTTTTGAGCACAATTCTAGTGATAATTAATTAAAAATACTGAAATTAGGAGAAATACAACAGGCAAAATAAATGCATTAAATATTGTGTTTGTAAGAGTGAGATTCATATTTCATTTGTTATACAGGCCTTTATTTTTTACATTTCATAACCATTATTTTTTTTCCTATTTGGTGTGTAGGGAAATGAAGCTGTAATTTAATCGTTACTGATCCAAGCTGTATGCCTGCCAAATTATTTAATTAAACTGACTAAAGTTGATAATTGTTTGTTTGTGTGTAATTTACTATCCAAATTGTACAAGTAAATTAACACATCTACAGTTTTTTGTCGACTGAAGTTAAATTAATTAAAATACCTACTCTGGTTGAATGCATATTTGAAGAATGTGAATATAGTGAAATATTTTCTATTGTTTTGTAAATACAAACTTATTTCTTCTGACGTGAAAGCATTTTATTTATGGTTCGATAAATTCGATAAATAACAACACGATTTTAAGTGAATTGTTTAAAAATAAATTCAAGCTCTTTCACATACGTTTAAATTCGTACAAACTTTATACAAAGAAGAATGATTTGAACTATAAAAGTGACCGTTATATTCGTAAAGATCTAAATCTTCAGTGTTGGATTAGGTTCCACCCCGCCTTTTGCGTTTTCCCTGGATATGCAAAACCTAAACCTTGGGATTTTTCGTATATCTGATTGCACGTAACGTTTCTTTACGTTTATATCAAAAGACAATGATTTATTAAATGAAGACAGATTTGCATAAATATTTTACTCAATACTATTTTTATTTTCATTGTTTTAAAGTGTGTCACACACCACAGACAAGCACACAAATTCAGATGATTTCAAAACAGAATTTAAGAATATTTGGTAAATAAGGGTCCTCCCCTGATATCCACCAATATTTTTATATTTACTAGATCGAAAAATGTTGAAAAAGATACATTTATAGTTTTATATAACATCCTTTAAAGGCTTTTAGTTCCGAATTTTTGAAGCAATAAAAAACTAAAAAATACTACAAAACAAAATATTGAAGACGGCGAAATGCCAAACGAAGACTAATCCGACGAGGATTGTCAGGCCTACAAATGATTGGTAACGATCAAAACGGAAAAAAATTGACATTTTTGGGCTGGACATACACATATAGTTATATAGAACAGCCTTTAAAGGTTTTTAGTTACGAATTTATGAAGCAATAAAAAACTTTTAAAAAATCCAAAAAACATTGAAGATTTACATCTTAGATGATATTTTTTTCTAAACTACCTCATTCTTGACCGCTCCTCACAATTTCAACAAATTAAGAAACAATAGGTCATTAAGGAACGCTCATTAAAAGTATACGCAATACGCGAAAATTATTGGTTTTAATTCTATCAGCTTAAAAATTGGTTTTCTTCTCTTCTAAAATTGCTTGTTGCAGGTTTTAAATTAAGTTACAAGTGTAAAAAAATTCATCCACTCGGCCAAATTCATTTACTCAACAATACTATTTTTATTTTCAATGTTTTAATGTGTGACAAATACCACACATGCACACAAATATAGATGCTTTTAAAACATAATTTTTTTTTAAATTTAAGAATATTTCCTAAGTAAGGGTCCTCTCTGGAATTATTAGGTCGAAGAATGTTGAAAAAGATGCATATAACATTTTTTAAAACTTTTAGTTGCAAAGTTTTGAAGAAATAAAAATTGAAAAAAAAAAATCCTTCTCCCCCCCCAAAAAAAAACAACTGAAGACGGCGAAATGACGAATGCGTCTATAGACCAATCCAGCGATGATTGTCAGGCCTACAAACGATTGGTAACGATCAAAACGGAAATAATAAAAATTGATATTTTTGGGCTGGATTGGGCAGGGATAATTCTTTCTCCAATGTCCGGTGTTTCACTTAAAGTTTCATAACTTTTATTGATTTGATCCCTTTTCAAGTTAGTACCAATGTCAGATAGCTTAATATGTCTTCTTTAAACCCATATCGACAAACTTTGGTCTTTCTATATTACTGCAAGTAAGAAAAATAAGACTAAAATGAAAAAAACAAACAAAAAAAAAACACCACATTTTTCTATTTATACATTTAATTCTGACTTGTTAAAGGAGGTCGCGGTTATGCCATGAAAAGTATTTTGAAGTATAAAATAAATTTGTAACTATTTGGTGATTTTCCAAGAGAATAGGAAGCATTTTAATTAAAAAAAATTAAGTTTAATAATATTTTTTGCTGTTTTTAACAAACTTTACACTATTTTATGGGTATCGTAGATATTAAAATCCGTAAATTATGAATGATATATTGGGTTGTCCGGAAAATAATGCAGGATTTTAAGTTTTCATTGAAAAAAATCTATATAAAATATTCTGTTTACGTTTACAGGATTACTCATTTGTATGAATGTCAACACTTATTAATCCTCTTCCAAATGATATTGTTTGTTTACCTCTGTAGCATTCCGCTACTTGGATATAATTCAGTCATCCTTATAATGTCAAAGCGAGAATTTCGTACGATTTTCTTTTACGAGTTTAAACTCGGCCGAAGCGGAGCCCAAACGGCTAGAAACATTAACCAAGTCTGGGGCGAGGGTTGTGTTAATGAGTGCACTGTGCAAAGGTGGTTTAAAAAATTTCGGGAGGGAGATTTCAGCCTTGAAGATGAAGAAGGTCGTGGAAGGCCTTCCTCTCTTAATGATGATGTTCTGCGATCAGTGGTGGAAGAAAACCCCAAAACAACTGTTCGAGAACTTGCAGAGCAACTCAAAGTCAGTAAAACGACCGTCGCTGACCACCTCAAGGCGATTGGAAACGATCGCCAAAAAAATCAGCGCTTTGATGTTTGTGCATCACTTCTTTGTCGAAACAAAAATGACCCATTTCTGGCCAGAATTGTTACATGTGACGAAAAGTGGATTCTCTACGATAACACTAGACGTTCTGGACAGTGGCTCGACAAAGGAGAAGCTCCAATACATTTTCCAAAGCCCCCAACTCATCAAAAAAAGGTAATGGTTACGGTATGGTGGGCTTCATTTGGTTTAATACACTACAGCTTCTTAAATCCTGGCGAAACCATCAATGCTGAATCATACTGTAACCAAATTAATACCATGCATCAGAAATTGGCAGTAATGAAGCCCTCTTTGGTCAATCGGAAAGGGCCCATTTTGTTGCATGACAACGCTCGACCACATGTGTCACGTGTAACGTCACAAAAATTATTGGAGCTTGGCTATGAAACTTTGCCTCACCCACCCTACTCTCCGGACCTCTCGCCTACTGACTACCATTTTTTAGACACCTGGACCACTACTTACAACACATAATATTCAAAAATCAAACGGAACTGGAAAATGCATTTATTGACTTTATCAATTCTAAAAATTCTGAATTCTACTCAGACGGAATTAATAAGTTACCAACACGTTGGGAGAAATGTATTGAGAGTATGGGAAATTATTTTGATTAAAGAACATTGCTTTAAAGTAACTAGTTTCTTTTTTTTTTGTTTAATACCAAAATCCTGCATTATTTTCCGGACAACCCAATACAATAAAAGGGGAAAAATAAATATAACCAATTAGTTTTTTATGCTATTTATAAACAGTTCATTTGTTCACCATTTATGGAGCTCGATTTATCGTTATCTTTTTAAAATGTATGCAATCTTCCATTGCATAGTGGAATTATCGAATTTTAATAAAATACAGTGGCCAATAGTAAAATATGACATCAAAACGAAAAAAGAAAAAAGCAAGAATAACCAATATACCTTAATATTATGCTATTTGTAAACAGTTCATTTGTTTACCATTTATGGAGCTCGTTTAATTGTTTCATTTTTAAATGGATGTACTGTGTATGTATTGTCCTATTGTATCGTGGAATTGACTGTAGAAAGAGCAGTGTATTTTTTGGTTTGTAACGATTATCTCTTTCAATTCCTTATTCAATGTTGTAACAAATCCGGTTTAAAAAATACGACTTTGTACAATCCGCTTTAAAGCTGCAGTGGCAGAGAGATAAATCCATTCATTTAGTTGCTAAATAAGTTTGATACGGAAGATACGTTTGTTCAATGATTAGTTCGCCAAATTTTCCTCTATCTGTCTGTTTTTGTACGTACTTGAGAGTGTCGTTATCGATTTAACAAAATATATGTAATTTGAAACAATTTCTATTGCACGCCATTATTAAAATCTTGATTTCCAATTCAACGTAGATCTTTTATTTAAGATAAATACGGAATTTTTCTTTTTTCATTCAACTTGTACGAAACAATGCGTAGATAATGTCGACAAATCCGATTCATTGTTATAAAAGCTCATCTTAAGTAAACCGAATTTCTTTTACTATCTTTATTTGCGTTTTAAATGGGTTAAATATTCAACATTTCGATCAAGTTTGTGATAGCGTAGCGTTTTTACTACTAATAGATACTTTATCCTCACGCAACTCTGCAAAACAGCTGGTAACCTACATTTTCAACCTTCTTTAGACCTTGTTTGAATTGTAAAGAACATTATTTATTCTTTTGTTAAACAAAGGGCGCTTTTTGTACAAAGAAACGTTACCTAATTGGAGGAGTCTGGGCATTTCAAATATTTATAAAAATTCCGGTTAAATTAAGTAAGCTGAATATGTGTGAAAATAATCTAATAGTACTATTTCTTAATGAACAAGAATATTAAGAATTGTGTTTAATTTGAAAATTATCATTTTAGTCGTTCCGTGAGCGAAACAGTAATGAACTAATGCCATTCGTAAAATATGATCTATTTCTTGATAATCCAACGCCAAAATCCCTCGTGATTCCAGTTTTCAACTTATCTAAACAAAACAATTTTTCAAAGTCAAAAGTTTGTTTCAAATATATTTTTCTTTCAAAATTATAAAATCAGGGAATATATGGATATATAACTAAATAATACGGTATATCGACAAAAATATTAATATTAATAAAACAATAATAGACAAGATAATAGATAAATCATTTTCAGATTATCACACATTGGCCTCTTAGAGAGGAGTGAAAAGAACCTCCGAATTTGTAAAATTATTGAAGAGAAGATATCGACCGCTTGAAGTTTATCTGATATATGATCCGTATTATGGTCAAGGTGTAGAATAAAAAACAAACTTCCAATTTTGTCGAGATTTCGACCCGGGCATGGTAAGTGCCAAAAATTGGTTAATTTTTTGTTTTTATAAAATAACTGTTAATTAATTTGTTGGAAAATATAGACCCTGATGATGATTTGAAGACGGGGTCGAAAGCTTTGCGTTTTTTATTCTATCAATTGACTGAAAATACTGATAACTGATACTGATAATACATCAAATTTTTAAAGAGAGAAGGGTGGTTTACCAAGGTTACTTACTAAGCCCAACAATTAAACTTTGTATTTATATGAATATATAGTTTTAGAACACGATTCAATTTTTTATGTAGATTGCAATAAAATGTACTAAAAGCTATCAAAGTTTATCAATAATAAAAATTGTTTTAAAACCAAATATATTTTAAATAAACTAGCTCATAAATTTTATTATGTGAAACCAATATGGAATTTCGTTTTAGCGCGTCTAGAGAAATCTAAATCTAAAATTTTATTTGAATTTAAATTCATCGATGTTTTGTCTTCTGATTTTTCGCGTTTTTGAGAAGTCATTCTCGGTATGTCTGATTGAAACGGCCGTATTTCAGAAATGGCCAGAAGAAATTTATTGTCAAATAAACCCCTACAAAAAAGAGGAAAACAAACTTTTTAACGAAGCATATATCATTAAATATTATATACTGGCTATGTATTATTAAAATATAAAAAATATTTCTATAGGAAAATACACAAAATAGCTAATTATTTGCCAGAAATTCACATTTTTAAATATAAATAATGATTGATTTTGGTTATGCAAATCCACTTGACAATTTGTTAGAAAAGAATTATTAACCATGAAAATTGGCCCACTGACGTTTGACCTTGCACTATGCCAATCAGGCAGAATGACAGTCGTCGAAATTATCACTTAAATTCAACGCGACACGCAAGAATGGCACAATTACACAGAAAAGAACTTTGAGCACTGAAGATGATCTCAATAAAGATCGAAACGTGACACTATAAAGAAAATGTTTTTCTGAAACCTCACCACCTCAAAATCACACCAGACTCCTTCTCACGAATTCTGAATAATTATCGATTTACGGTCACGAATAACCACACATTACTAAAAACACACCGATTTCCTAAGCATGATAAATATTTACTAGACAATACATTTTTTTGCATTTTCATTGAAATAGAGAACGGCACCATTTTGGATCTGGTTAACAATTTTCAAAGAGTTCCAACTATTCCCATTAATCGACTATAACCGATAAAATTCTTCAAGGCCAAATAAAAAGACTATTTAATTACAAACCGAGTAAAGTTAAATTGGATTAAATTAGCCGTTACCGGTAAGTCTTGTTTTCTTATCCTCCTTGAGCCCTATTAAGATTTCAACATATACATTTTATTTGAACTGTTTTACGACACCAACAAAGCATAGGAGGAACAAAATTATCGGTTGCGACCAAATTTAATAACATAAACTCGCGGGGTCATATCAGACGTGAGTTAGTTCAATTATTAACGTATAAACTCTTTTTATGTTTATTTGTATAACGTTTATTGGTATAATCTTGTTAAACGAAAGATTTCTATAGTATTTTTTGTTTCATATTATAAACTGTACAAACGACTTTTCGAAAAACCTAAAACACCAAGAGTATATCTGAAAAAAGTATTTTGTTGTTTGTACTAACACTGTTATTATTATTGTCATGTCATTTAAATTTAAAAGTTAGTTTGAATAATAATGAATAATAAACCAGAATCTATTTCATTTCTAAGTTTACGTAATTACATTTTCGATTGCATCTTTTCGTTTGATCAATATTATTCTCATTGTCTTTATGCAAAATCGTTGTAAATTTACATTAATTAGCTATCTCCGATGGCTGCGAGTGATAGTTGAAATTCCGTTTGTTCATCACCAAGGGGACTGTTCCTTTTTTATCGAACTCAGAAACCCCAGACCTTGATTGTCTGGAATACGATACGATATTTAATAAAGTGAGGCCGGCTGAATGCTGATCAATCGTATAAAAATCCAAAACTTTGTCTGTTCTACAGATTCCAATATATTTTAGAAAGATGTTTCACAAACAAAAAAACAACTAGAAACCAAATGCATGACGAAAATAATACTGTTTATGTAAGCTTAAATATAACTAAAGGACCAAATAATGAATGCATATGTAGATATTTTACAAATAAATAACGCACCAAATATAATTTATATTACTAAAAATACTATTTACAAAAACAGATAAAACAATAAAACGAATAAATGAATTGATTATATTTTTTCACCCTTATGTTTCTTCTGTTAGTATTTTAATTTCCACAGTTGTTCTGGAATAAAATTTGTTTTGCAGACATATTCAGCAGGATCAATCATCTCAAGATAATATTGTAACTAATAATTATGTGTTGTTTAGTGGCCGTTAGTCAATGATTATTCGGAGGTTGTTGTGACGTAGGTTTAGAAAAACATTTTCTTTATCGTGCCAACGTTTCGACCTTTATCGAGATCACCCTCACATTCTTGTTAATTGTTAACCTATTTGATATTTAGTGGGTTTTTTTAAGAAAATTTTCCCCACTATTTTCTTGTTTGATTAATTAAAAATAACAACAAATTATGACTACGTAGGAAAAGGTTTTTAAATCGGGCGTAAAAGTGACCCGCCATTTTC
Organism: Cimex hemipterus; assembly: GCA_039619505.1. Lineage (NCBI taxonomy): Eukaryota > Metazoa > Arthropoda > Insecta > Hemiptera > Cimicidae > Cimex > Cimex hemipterus. The sequence goes on from CM077102.1 coordinate 28,106,984, forward strand.
CCTGTTTAATGAATGTGTGTAACATAATGTATAAATATTTAAAAAAAAGTTTATTCGATAATTCATTATTGAAATAACTTTAAAAGCCTGGGATTTATTTATTCTCGTCTCCGACATGTATTTGTAAAACTTAAACAACGTTTATAAATGCCAGGCTTTGAAGGTGATCTCGATAAAGATCGAAACGTTGGCACGGTAAAGAAAATGTTTTTTTAAAACCTACTTCACACCAGACAGCATCCCACGATCTCCGAATAATCACTAACAAATATACCAATGCACTAGTTGCGAATGCGAAGTCCTTTCGGTCTATCAGACTCTTAGGACATCTATCGACCATAATCAATATTGTTCAGCGGGCAACTTTAAATAAAACATATCCTTAAAAGTGCGTACACTTTACCAAATTTCAAAATATTAAATCATTTAAACAAATTGAATGTCATGACAATAAATAAATGAAATATTTAACTAAAAATACAAAATAGGACAAAAATAAAAGTAATTGATCTGTATTGCAGTGGAACTATGTTTCGTTTTATTACTGATATCAAGCATTAATTATTTTTTATTTATAACTTATTCAAAATAAAAAAGTATGCTGATTATTTAAAAAAATCGTATAGAGTACATTACGGAATGGCATTTTTTCTCTTTTGTCATTAATATTATCTTCCACATCACTAAAATCCCTTAACTATTTCACAAATTTTAAATGATTTAATGTTGCTTGAGTTCTATATTTCATTTTGAGAGCAATCAGTTTGCTCCAACCCATTTCATTTTAGCATTTGCCTTTTTATTTAAACTAAAACCTCTTCTCGGTATTTAAAGTTGTTAACTATTTCAAAAAAAAGTAATATATATTTAAATTTCACCTCCAATTATCCTGCAAGTAGCGGTTTTTACGGTAGTTTAATTTATAATCTAGAACACCCTCTAGTCCATTCTGTGGAAGACAGCTGACTAACCCTTTAATCAATTATGGATTAGGGCCCTCTCAGATCACTTATCCCTTTCCGTTAATCCAGCTAGTTTACCCTCTATCAAGCTAAGGGCGTCAATGTTCTTCAATTTTAGTTAGTCTTGACGCAATTCTAAGTCCTACTTGAAAAAGTCGCCTAAGTAAGAATTAAAAACAGTCTAGTTTAGAAAGTTGTATTTTCCACATCAGATTATTGCTTGAGAAACTGATTTACCAAAGTTTTAATCATGTAAAAGTCATCTGCGGTTTAAACTGCATACATGAATAACGTTTTTGTTCAATTTAATACAACTATTCTTTAATCAGTTTTAATTTTATTCTACAAGTTTAATTGTTTAATCACCATTTTGTAGAATAGACAGACATTATTTCTCCAGTGGAGTACGTAATAATGTTAATTACAGAAAATAATGTCATGCGTCGTTTCGTTCAATTGATAATTTAGTTATACGTTTAATTAATTTAGAAAGGTTACGACATTTTTTTGAACACGTTTAATCAACTTGATGACATATTCGAAGTTAATAGACTTTAGAGCATTCAGAAAAATTGTCTTAACGAATCTTCCAAACTACATTAGTGTTGATGTCATGAAATAACTGACCTCGTGCATGCTAGATACTTCCTAACAATCATTAATTAAACGCTAACGACGCCGGGCTGCTTTATTCACGCGAGTCTGTAAATGAATAATTAATGGTTTCATATGAATTAGAATTGAATTTGGTGATAGGAGCGATGTTGAAAGATGCCTTGGAAAATTAATTCTGTTGGCATAGTGCTAAGTACCCTGTTTACTGACTTTGTTTATAAAAATATAAATAAATTGTTACTTGTACTATATCAAACAAGTAATCTGAATCTGTAAAATATATAAATAAATAAATATGAATAATAATTACACATTTTTGCATATAATCAAGAACTGTTTTGTAATAACTGAACTGTAAGAACTGTTCTGCTTTGGAACTGGAGGTTTCTCTTGTAAAAACAAGAAACATAAACTTTAAACCAGTTGTTATGTGTACCAGTGCTTCGAGCTATGCATACACTTCAAATATTAACAAAGTTCAAATTGTCAAAAAGTTTCCTATGCTCCATATAGTTGTTAATGTATGCCGTGGAGATCGGCTATGCCGGAAACAACAGACAAATAGGGTTGCCCTTCTTTTCACGTCTTTTTGTTGCCATTTGCATAATTGTTATACAGGGCTTTATGACGGCGGAGGTTTTGAATTAAAGACCTAAGGTTCTACTCAGTCTGTTTACACTTTTATACTTTTTTACTGGACACTTAAACTTAATGCACCACTTACAGACCGTAAGGGCCGTTACAACTTTTCTTATTTGGTTTACTTATCAATGCTTAAACGGACAATAAGCACTTTTTCTCTTCCAAATTATGGATTTTTTGTTTATGCTTGAAAAATAACAGTGTGTAATAAATACATAAAATATGTGAAAGTAATCTGATAAATAAAATAATTGTTATGTGTTTATTAGTGACTTCTGTTATCTTTGTTAGTGACCGTTAATCGATAATTATTCAGAAATCGTGAGATGCGGTCTGGTGTGATGTAGGTTTCAGAAAAACATTTTCTTTATCGTGCCAACGTTTCGATCTTTATTGAGATCATCTTCAGGGCCTAGGAATTACAAACATTCCATACATTTAATAAATAAATTTAGGAGATGGAAAAGTGAATTTATACAATGCAAAATATATTTTTTATATTCAATCAAAGTATTTCTACTTACTCCAAATGTTACACAGAAGACAAACACTTTGAGTAAGTAGAATACTTTGATTGAATATAAAAAATATATTTCGCAATGTATAAATTCATTTTTCCAAACCCTAATTGTATTTGATGAATGTAAACAATGTTTGTAAATTCCAGGCCCTGAAGATGATCTCATTAAAGATCGAAACGTTGGCACGATAAAAAAATGTTTTTCTGAAACCTACATCACACAAGACTGCATCTCACGATTTCTGAATAATAATTGTTATGATTACTACTTTTTATAAATTTTGAAATAAAACTATTACCAAAATTTCATATTAAATAGTGAGATTCTTTTGGCCTGCGAGGTGATTTACCATTTTGCGGTTACTTATCATTTTTTTCTGCCCATTCTAGACTTGTTTCAACGTTGTATTTTATTTCACAAAAATCACTCAGACCCAATACTAAAGATGAGGAAAAACCGAAATATATTCAACAGGCTAGCATAGTGAGGATAGGATGAAAACGATCGGTAATGGTCATAAACGCAAGTGTTAAATTGGTTGAACAAAATGAATGTTACAATTCTGATTTACTGTGGCTTTTCAATCACTGTTTCATGTTTTTTACAACTTATTTAAGAAAATATTAACTTATAACAATTAAATTTCAAAACAAAACGAATAAAAAAGGTTATATTTCTAAGTTAGAACAACAAAAATTAAATTTAAAATATTTAATCTGATTATTGATACAAACATATTTTTTGATATATATAGTTATTTTAGATGGGGTAAAACAAAACAAAAAAAAATTTTTTGGTTAGGGCTTCCGACATCTAGGTTATTTCAGCCCCCCACTAAGTTCTACATAATTCTACACCCGTTCAAACACAACATTCATACAAATAAATACATTCATGCACTTAAATACATCCATACAGTACACTCATTCCGTTTGGGCGGTGGAGTACTTGATATTCCTCCACCGACCTACACTTAAACTAAACTAGATTGGGGCCGATGAGGTACTTTTTTTGATATTCCGCGAAGGACCCCGAATACACTCACTCGCTTTCATCGTTCGAGGGGCGATGTTGACGTTATATTCACCCTCACCACTCGCCATTCACGCTAATAGATACATGCACTTACACATCTAGGCACATAACACGTAAGACATACTATATACAATAAAAACCCCAATTTCCCCTAAAAAGCAGAACAAGGGACTCTGAAATTCGCTACAGCGTTCGAGAACTCTTAAATCCGGCGGCATGCCTGTACGCTCTCTGTATGGAGCCAAGGCATGACAAGCCTCTATTACGTGGGACTTTCTCTGCATAAGGGGCACCTGCGCGGGCTTTGGCCCGTAAGCAGGTGCACATGTGTCAACCGAGTATGGCCAATTCTCAGTCGGGTGAGTTTGGTAACTATTAGATCCGAGGGTTCGAATCCCTCTCGTGGCACTAGGTTCTTTATTTCAACCAAAACCTTACATAAAAAGATTAATTGAATGATAAAACTATTAGGTTGTTTTATTGAATAGTAATGTTTAGGGATGGTTAGGGATATATGAACTTAAAAATAGAGTTGTTTATGACATAAAAGATATATATTTGCTATATGCATGTATTTTTTAACCCATTGGCATCTAACCGTTTTATTAAGTATCTTATTATTCCATTAGTTTTTACTGAAAACTATGTTCCTAAAAAAACCCTTCAGCTATAAAACCAAATAATATTGTAGCAGTATGAACGAGAACGTGACCGCCGAGGGTCAAGTGTAATCGATGTGTAAAGGAAATTTGCATATCTCAGATCGTTCTTAAGTAAAACGAGCAGAGTGATGTTGCATTATTATACTTAGATATAAGTGAATGTCGATTAACTAGAGGAACTATTTAATTTACGATTAGTGTTGAAATCTTATTGAGTTTTACAAGTATTATTTTTTCTATGTATATTTTTTCGAACCACATATACAAGGGGTTCTTTTTCAAAGCGACACCCTTTTTCCCAAGGATCTAACACAAGTGGTCTAAACATTTTTTGACGTTACAGAAATCGACTTTATTTTTCAAAATAAGACCTACGTCAGTTGGATACATTTCCAAAAAACTAGATTTTTTAACATAAAAATGACCAAATAACTTTTAACGTTTAAAGTATGAAATATTGCCCTGTATTTGTATTGGAATTCCTCCGGAAATACGCAACCAATCTCATTATTCTTGTATTTTTTTAAATTAAAGCAACACGTTTTTACAAATGTTTTCAAACTAGGTCTTATTTGTCGCAGTATTAAATATATATTTATACATACATATGTTTACAAATACATTTTTTATTTATTTTTTATTCGTATTTTATTTATTTATGTTTAATTAATCAAATATTTTAAAAAGGAGTTCATATCAACCCCCGGTATGCCACTCTTAAATAATACAAAAACATTTATAAGTCAGTTGAAAGCCACTGGAATTGAATCTGGGACGTTATTCCTATAGTGATAACCGCCGTGTCAATGCCTAACCTCCTGCGGCCATTATTTTCCTGCGAGTTTATTTAAATCAGATTCTCGTTAAGGCAAACAATAAATCCACCAGATTTAAAGCTTGTTAATTTTTGTGATTTTATAAATAAAAATAATTTCGTCCGTCTTAGATTGTGTGTGATGATTTTGTTCAGACTTTTCTCAATCCACGGCTGTCATTTTTGGTAAACTGACATCTTAGCTCGAATTTGCTTTTGCTTATTTTTAGTGTTGTCATATAATCACACAAATTGACGACTGTTAAAGATTTTTTTTCTGCGAATTTTCAGCGTGTCTTAAACGCGAAGTATGTTTAACAGATTAGTAGCTGAATTTTGATCATTTCGATTGATGTACATATTTTGAAAATGTTATCTAACTTTGTGTTGAGTGGCCGCGGTAGCCGAGTGGTAAGCGTGAGAGACTCTCGGCTAATAGACCTCGCGGCCGCGGGTTCGATTCCAGCCGTCACCTCTGGCCCTTTTTTCACGATACCCTTCCCCCCCCCCCAAAAAAAAACGAATAAATATATACAGTAGTCTGGCTAGAAAAAAGTCTTTTTGTCTAAAAAAACAAAAAACTTTGTGTTGATGTTGGAGATGTTGGTCTACGCGACGGCGAACTCATGCAGAACCGGCGTTAATTGGGGTAGTACTCGAATATATTCTGCTGCAGAGAGCCAAGATTTGGTTTCGCCCTACTCAGGCAAAGTAACAAACAGTTCCTCACTGAATATGGCGTGATGCCGAAAAGCGTTTGAGTTGTTCAATAAACCCGCAAGTGGAGAAGAACCCAAATAAGCATGATTATGTAACTTATGAAGCTGTTTTGTAAGAAAACAATATTCCTCAAATCTAGGGATGCTGTAGTTGTGCACAACTGGATTCTTAACACAACTTTTCAAAATTTGTCATTTTTTTCTATCCTGACTAGTACTCCAAAATACAACTTTTGATTTATTTTAGTAGTTAATTTCGTGGCTTTTCAAAGTTAGCATTTGACCAATATTTTTGGGGTTAAAATTAATATTTTCGAATGCGTGACTTTTTTGTATTTGTTGAAAATTCTGTTGATGGTTAAAAAAAATCTAAATTTCATCCTGTATCTATCAATGTTTTGAACTATATGCTCATGAAAATCGACGATTTTTCACTAAAAACTTCTTTCCAGTATATTGATAATTGCGTCAACGGTTAGTGTCTCTATGTGACCTACTACTAATAAAGCTGCACTTCACGTCTCAAGGGAACGTGCTAAAGCCCAAGGGAAAGCGCTTTGTGGCACACCGGCGCGCCAGCCTCGGAATTTGTCAGTGACCCAAGGGAGATCATTTAGTCTGTAATAACACCAACTCAGGTAGAACGTGTTGGCTCGGCATTATTTAATAATAAACGTATAGAAAGGGTGACAAGAGAAAAATAATTCTCCAAAGTAAAGTAAATAATCATCTTGTAAAAAAATAAAATTATGGTATAGTTGTAATTAATTAAAACTAGGGAATGTGGAGACTGAAACTTTTAATTGAATACATTTAAAGTGTAATTATTTCCATTTTGAACTAGCTTAATTCACGACCGGAGAGTGGGTATTTTCAAGGAGCTTGTAAAGTACAGAAAAAAGGGTAGTAAATAAAACTTCAATAAAAACACGCAAAAGGGTTATTTGCCAACTTTTACATCAAAGGGGAGTATGAAACAAAAATAAATTGCATTCGACTTCAAGGCAAAATACCTGAAAATTATATATTGCTTGTAAGAAAAGAAACAAATGGAAATCTGCATGTGCACAATTGATATTTTTAAAAATTTATCTATGCATAAATCATTGTCAAGGGGACACACTGATAAGATGAACAGCAGAGGTAAATAAATAAATTGGGGAGCAGGACTGTTTGACCAACCTTTGCCGGAACAGGATCTCTATATTATTAAATTTTCCGTAAGTCCGCTCATGTAAGGTTTGTTTCTGGGAAAGGACCCTAAGAAAAATTTACTTTGTATTTTGATTATCGTTAATAAATTGGGGAGGACCTTGGTATACGACTGGTTTTTTTCTTTATTTCTCCACATTCCTGGACGTTTTAAGTAGGTCGTAGTTCACCATGGAAGGCCTACCCGTGACTTCTATCTTTTCGAGATAGAAATCTTTAAGACGGAAAGTCTGAAACCATCCCCGCACGGTTCATACGGTTCATTTGCTAATGCTCCCCCCCCAAATACTTTGTATAAAAGATAAGAGTTAAAAGTATTTATTATATTCACTAGTTTTCATGGTCCGCTTGACCAATTAATATCTTTCAATTAATTAGGTTTTTAGTTGATATAAAAAAGGCAGTCTCACTAGTGGGTTTAAACCCGAGATTTTCGGGTAGAACGCCGCTTCTCCACCACTTGAGCTAACATGACGTCGAACCACTCGGACATCAAGTTCCCATCTCAACCCCACATTTTTGCCATTTTTCAAATGTCGTGTAATCCATTTGATTCTCGGCGATAAATGAACTTTTACTTTTTATCTTAACTAAAACCTCAATTAATTGAAATATATTAATTGGTCAAGCGAACCACGAAATTTAGTCAATATAATGTTAAAATCAAGTATAGCTTCACTAAAACTGTCCGTGGCCATTTAATTTGTCGTCAAGAATAATATAGATTAAACGACGTATGAAAAATAGCAAAAAGGAGGGAAAATTCAAAAGGTCGGGTTGAGATGGGAAGTTAGTGTCTGGGTGCATCGAGGCCACGTTAGCTCAAATGGTAGAGCAACGACGTATCTACCCGAAAATCGTGGGTTCGAATCCCGCTTGTGCCATTGACTTTCTCATCTCAACTAAAAAACTTACTGGATTGAAAGGTATTTCTTATAACTCATAAATGAGATTTGAGGATTTAGTTTTGTTACAGAAAAAAGGCCTGCAAAAATAAAACAAATTTTTAAAACCTGCATTAATTTTGCACCAACCTAGTATACCACGGTATGGTACGTGCGGAAAGAAATAGCTTCAAAATCGCTTAGAAAGCCTTTTGAATCAAATGTCAAAGACAGAAACGAGATCTTTAGTTTATAGCATATTTTTCCTTTAAATTTAGTGCCTACCATTAAAACATGTATATTTTGGGGTGGTTCAGAGCATACATGAGTACTGTGTCTTGGTATGGGCACTCCGGGGCGTTCAGCCAAATTGTAAGATTAATCTAGTTGATGGTTTACAGAGGAAATTTATTAAATTTACAACCTAGGACATCAGTGGGATCATAACGAGCACGACGAACAATTGAAACTGTGCGAAATGTTCTCCCTTGAATCGCCCTGTGTTGATGGGGTTGTGTTTCTTATGAAAGGCGACCATTTCTCCTGCCCACAACTTCTCAGTCAGATAAATCTCCCTGCCTCTACTCACAATCTTCATCAGAAACAAACATTTTACAACCAATTTTATAGAACTTACTACGTGAAATTTCGTTCAATGGTTTACAAACAAAAGGCTATTTGAAACCTCTTTTAATGTTTTGAAAAATGAAATGCTTAAATACTTTTCCTCGTGATTATAGTTAAGTTTGTTGATTTTTTTACACGGTAATCTATTATTATTTCATAATTTTAGATGTTGTAATATGTCTGCACCAGATAGGAGGGACATTCCCAATAATGCGCTACAAAAAAATAAATAAACCTACAACATAGGTTTAAGAAATTATAATAATAAGAAATGAAGAAAACGCTTAAACATTTTTTTCATTTATCACTACTTTGAGCTTAATTGAATGAATTTTCTATTTACTGAACCAAATTACATGATTCAACAAATTGATATTATATATATTTATTCAATAATAATAGGAAATTTATGAGCAGGCAGCTGAGTTCATCGCCGTCCCTATGTGCGTTTTCCTTCTTTTTCTAGTCTTTCACGCGTATTTTGGTGTAAGCTGTAGTTATCTGAACATCTTGCTGTGGTTACTGAATCCCTGTTTTTATATGAATATCGATGGTAGGGTTGTCAACTACAGAATAGACGCAAAACATACAATACTCATGTATACAGGGTGCACCCAATCGATTCAGCCACACTTCCTGATCTTCGTGAAATTGTTAGTGATACGTTAGCCTGACCGTAAAACAGCTCGAAAAAGGTGTAGGAGATTAATTTCTGCGTCGAATGAGAGCCTGTCTGGCCAAAAATTTCATTTTTGGTGATTTTTCGAATTCAGGAGATGTACACAAAATTCACCATTTCTGACATTTTTATCGAAAATTCACAACTTGAACACAAAAAATTATCCGTTACAAACCTCGTTTGTTGGTGATCGAATTCTCCGTCACATTAGACTAACCCTAGTCCGATTCATGAAACATTCAAATTTTGACTAAGTTACTGCTTTTCACCCAAATCGAATGTTACTGTTTTCAGATGGGTAAGCCGTTCAGATTTTTCATATATTAATTATTTCATTCATACGGGATACCCATCAAAAAACAGTTCAAGTTGTGAATTTTTGATAAATATTTAGAAATCGTAAGATGCGGTCTGATGTGACGTAGCTTTCAGAAAAACATTTTCTTTATCGTGACTACGTTTCGATATTTATTGAGATCGTCTTCAGGTCTCAAAGTGTAATATTGCCATTCTTGCGTATCGTGTTGAGAGTGCCTCCTAACTTCCAAAAATCACTAAAAATGAAAATTTCAGCCGATCAGACTGGTGTTAATCTTTTCGACGCAAAAATTAATTCTCTACAGATGTTGTTTCGAGCTCTTTTAGGTCAGGGTAACGATTTACTAATAATTTCACGAATAAGGTCAGAAAACTTGTTTTTTTTTTCCTGTATTTCGGAACTGAAGAATTTGCGGACACAGGTTAATAGGACCTCTTTCACTCAGCGTTCAATTTCCTATAAGATCTGGAAGTGTGGCTGAATCGATTGGGGCCTCCCTGTATATGTAGATAATCACAAACATAGAAGATTGGTCACATCCTCTCCTCCCAGAGTACTCCATAGTCTTCGTGGCGGGGCTAAACTACTCCTTCTTCTCATGCTAAACACTGTCACAATTCAAACACACATAAACACTATACACATTTTAAAATTCCTATAGCGTCCTAACCATCCCAAACCAGCCTCGAGGCCGAACAGCGATCTGTGCCCACTGCCGTGCTTCAAGATTGCGCGCACGTCCGATGATATGCCTAAATATTGTATTAATGTTATCTAAGAATTTGAGATTCCTCCTAAAATCGAAATTAAATATATTGGCCAAATATTGACATAAATGGGAGATTTCAGAATGTGGGATTGTTGATTTTAATGTAACATTTTGTTGATGACAAGTAAAAAAATGTTAAACACATGTCCGACATTTTTTGTTAACGGACGATGTTAGTACCTAGCAGTAGAAAAAAATATTTTAAGAAATTGACATAACTTGTTAGTAAATATCGATTTTTTAATATCTATGTTTCAATTTATTTACGGAGGCTCTTACGCGTATTTTATAGTGCACTAAACCTTTAAACATTTTCCTGTATACTATTGGAGCCGTTACAAAGTGAGAATGGTTTTTAACAATTTTGTAACAAGGGAGTTTTTGGGGTGAGAAGAACGAATATCAATTTGTTTCTTGTTACAAAAGATTTTCTTCTCTAATCTCCAGGTCAAAAATTATGCATTTCCATATTTAATTTACCTAATACAGATCAGACATTGTTAAAGTTTTATTAACGAGATTTTGTTCTCTATTTCAGATGCGGCTTCGAATGTCTCGATAAGATCGACGGATTCGGGCATGACAAAATGACAGGAAAATCCTGAAAAGTCCATCAATCCTCAAATGGTTCGAGCAATAATTTTAAAAATATCCTTAAAAGGCATGAAAATATCACTTTTAAACGAACGCCCCAGTTATCTTTTTAATTAATTTCAACCATGAGGTTTTGTTTTATTAACGTGATGACAGTTCAAAGATAACACAGGACCATTTATTTGATAAATGTGTTTTCACGTAAGGTCATAAATGATTGAAACTTAATGGCCTCCTTTTTACTAGACGATAATCAGTATTTTAGTGTTTATCTTTAATAATAGGATCATATTTTTAATTGTATTAATAATATAAAAATATTCATTGCGAAAACAAAAAACTTTTTTTTGTGGAATTAAATAAAAAAATAATTTTACAAACTTAAACGACAATACAGTAGTAGAACCTTATATAGAAAATATTAAATAGAAGGAAATTTTATAACGAATTAGCATATTTAAAACAACAGTAAATTATTTATTTTTTTTTACTTTTTACGCATCTCTAAAAACTTTCTACCCAACTAACTTTCATACTTTACCGATTAAGAGGTTTGTGCTGAATCGGCAAAAAAGTATTCAACCTTGCCTGTTTGTGGGAGGGCGCCAGGAAATCTAGTAGACCTCTCTCTCTCTCTCTCTCTCTCTCTCTCTCTCTCTC